>JAPZDV010000008.1:21059716-21083428 GCA_029814665.1 Acanthurus lineatus
TAATAATAATAATAATAATAATAATAATAATAATAATAATAATAATAATAATTATTATTATTATTATTATTAGTATTATTATTATTATTATTATTATAGGTTTGGCTTCACCTTCAAATTACTTCTTCCTTTGATATTTTCATGGGATTTGTTGAAATAGATAGAAATATATATATACATATAGCCTAATATAAGCCTTATCCTTTAGAATTATCTAAATACATTATTTCTAATTCAAACATCTCGGCAAACTAAATTTTGTCCTGATGAAGACTTTTATTATGAAAGGGCAGCGAATTCTAAGAGGCGGAGTGTCGAGTGCGCGCTCTGCGACCGCGGCTCTGTGAAAAAAGCTAGTCTTCGTGTGACAACTCAAAGCTGTCCACGTCAACACACCGAACGAGAATAGCAGCAGTGATGAACTCCACGTCTCTGGTAAGACTGTCCGGCGTCTCACTGGGCTCATTAACCGACCATTTTAGTTGGGCTAAGGGCGTTATGTGCACAGTTGTTTAGTATTGTGTTTTTGTGCTGTTAGTATTAGCGTGTAGAATATTTGTTGCGTTGTGGCAGCTTTGTTGATAAGCAATATCAGAGACCTGTAGAGCGGAGGATAGGGATTGTCAGCAGATTGTTTCAAATCATAAAGCGGTTTTGTTTATTCAGGAATGTATTAATGCGAGTTTGATTGTGACTGTGGCCGTTATGTTATGTGATTATGGACGCCCAGGCCTGGTCTGAGTGTTTCACATGCAGACGATTGAAAGCCACGATTTTTCCTTCTGTGTTTTTAAAAACAGAACAGATTGTCTGCGCTAGTAACAAAGCGACAGTTTTTGACGGTGTCAAATTAACCCTATTACAATAGACTGGTTGAGCTACAGTAGTTATCCACTTATCCACACGGAGTCCGGTGCAGAGCGCAACAGGACTGCACTACTGTCTTAAGCCAAAGCCTCGGTTTCCGCAGGGATCACTTGAATAGACCAGAAAAGAGACAGCCTCCTGTCTCTATCACACATTACAAGAAATAGAGTTTGAGCGTGATGTGTAGTTAAGCAGGTCTCTGTGTTTAAATGTCTGCTTGTGCACAGATCGGTTGACGTGTATAGTAGAGTAGGTGCCACGTCCACCGTTTCCCTCACTCTCTCCCTCTCGCTCTCTCTCCGTTTGCGCACCATTTATTCACCTCTCCTGCCCTCCCTCCTCTTTAATCCGTGTCTTTTCTCACATATAGTCATTTTTTCTCTGTCTACTGACTGCTCAAATATGTCTGTCTTAGTCTTTATTCACACTTTCTGAGTGCTAGAAAGTACATTTAACTACTCGTGTACTATATTTAAAGTACTTTACTTGAGTTCCTCCATTTAATTCCACTTTTACTCCACCACAGAGGCAACTCTGAACTCTGCATGTATTTGCTATATAATATATAATACTATTTCACACAGAAAGCATATGGTCAGCCATAATATTTATATACACAACAACTGCATGTTTTGATCAAAATAATCATATTTGGCATGACAGTGGAGTCTGAACAATGTATTGTTAGATAAAGTATTATCATAACAATAACAAACTTGTGAACAACATGAGTCAACAACTAAGGTATATGTGCCAGACTTGTGTATTTCCATCTTACATGTATGGTGCTTAAGTATACCCCTTATTTTTAGAATGTCCATCATGTTAGTTATTGTCCACTGACCTTCAATAATTATTGAAGTTTTTACTCCTACAGATGTAACTGACAACTATAGCAACTAGTTTCTCAGCAAAGTAATGCTTAATATACAAAACTTGTAATAATTTTATAAATACTTGTGATGGATGAAACTACCCACCGATACTGAACAATAGTAAAAACCATTTTCACCCTAGGCAACTGGTCAAATTCTATTTAGACATTAATGCATAAGTAACAGTAATCAAACATAAAGACAAAATTGTACAAAAACCCTCCACTGAGCCTGTATTATGCTCACCAATAACCGCTAATACTTTGAATACTTTAGGAAAATGTTTCTATGAACACCAACACTAGTGCATTTTACAGGCACCTTTACTTAGGTAAAACCTTGGATGCTGGACTTTTACTTTCATGTTGTGGCATCGCAATTTTTACCTAAGAAAAAGATGTGACTACACAGTGGTCAATGGCTAAGTAACAGGGCGACAAAGATGAGGGTTTGGACTTGATGTTGCCTATGTGCCTACAAACTGCATTGGGGCTAACTGTTTTCTACCTCATTTTGGGGACAACACAAGCTATCAAACTTGTGGTTATTATTGGCTTATATTTTTACTTACAGACTTTCTTCTTATCCTAAATCTCAAGATGGATGAGGACAGTAGAGGAGATATCAGCAATGAAATGAACCTGACAAATTACTAAGTTTTGAGCAGGCACAATCGATACAGTCTTGCGCCCTTTGCACATAATAGCATTTTATGCACACAGTGGCAGAGCAATTTTGCCTCCTCACTGGTCTTTATGTGTGGCAGTTTTGAGAGTACTCAAAGGCCATGGAGAAGCTTTGCTCATCCGTCTTAAGTAGTCTTTCACCTTTTTTTGTTGCAGTAGACCCAATGTGCCCTTCCTGCTTTGGACTTTGCTTACCATAGCAGTGGCAGAAAGTTTTTGAGTTTAGTTTAGTCTAGTTTGGGTTTGGTGTAGACAACCCTTAGTCAACCTTCAAATCAAACATCTTGTTACCTGCTGTAGCAGTCCAGCACAGAGAAAAGCAGGAGAGAAAATAGCTCTTTGTATACTAAGGGAGCCCACACCATTAAATTGTCTAACAGAAGAATGACTTTTAATAAACTTAGTCCAACAAAAAAAAAGTGGAAGGACAAGAATGTGTTTCAAATCTTTTCACATTTATTACTTTTACATGATGTTATAGAAAGCCAAATTATTGTGATAGTCTTACTAAAACTACTCTTTTAAAATACATGTAAAAATGTTAGTCCAACTGAAATTGCACTAAATCGAATTTTTTTAAAGTCAGAGTAATGCACCCCCCGATAAAGCAGTTAAAAAATGATTTACCTCAGCATGCTTCAGTTTTTTCCCCACACTGGCCTAGGCATTCTGCGCATGCCCCACAGTTCCCTCGACTCAGAAGCGGAACAGTATAAATTTGTAGAAAAAAGCCGGGGAGTTACATGGTGATTACTCAAGCAAAAATATACACATCTTTAGACAGATAAAGAAATGCAGATTATGTTGTGTCAGCGGAGGGAGTTAAACATTAAATGATTGTTTGGTATGTGATGTAATAGGTCAACTGGAGAAGGGTCCAATAGTAACAAGCTGAAACGGGGTATATTGTCGCCTACTGTAGTGGAGTTAGGCATGCTTCCGTCAATAGAGTGATTCTCCCTAGGTGCATGTATCCTGGGGCAAGAACAGTGGTCCAATTAAAAGGCCAAAACAGCCTACAGTTAAATAGATCCATAACAATAGCTCTATTTAACTGTGCATGTAAATGTACTGTTCGATTGTCCAGCCATAAACATAGTTTTGGTTTTGTCTACTCTTGTTCCACCAAGGATATGAAGCAGTTAGAACAGTTTAAACATGTAATGCTACTTGAAAGTTAATACATACAGGGATAATTATCCAGTAACAGAATATATATTAACTATCAGTGCATCTCCCTAATGAGTCCTTTTACTTTTAATAGTTTCAGCAACAGAATTTAACTTTTAAAAAAGGTCAAATGTTCTTCCTCTTTCAATCTTGAGGGGTTAAACTCATGACCTATGACCCTCGGTCAATTCGGTCAATTCTCTACACTCAGAACTTTCATTGGTGTAATATCACCTAAGCTCCGTCCACATGGATAATTTTGACAAACATAGTTTTTTTAATTTCTCTGAATTTTGGCCTCCCATTCCCTATGAAACTGAGTTATATTGTCACTGAAACTAGAGGTTTTGAAAAACACCTTCTAAGGAGGAGATCTTTAAAAACTCCATTTTGTCTGTATTTGTTGGGACAGGTGAAATGGAAGTTTTGGGGAATGCAAACATCATTACCTCAACTTGTACATTGCAATTATTGGTAATATGCAATATGCATTTGCAATAAATCCAAGATGGTAGCTTACTGGTTTGTTTACTTCTGCGCAATACTGAAAGCTGTGTTTATAGTCCATGTCAGCTCGCACTCAACAGTCATTTCTGTCACTGTCTGTGACTGAGATCTTCATGATGTGTTCAGAGGCTGATTGCATTGCTTGTCATTCACATCAAACTTTTTAAAGACTTTTTGCTTCGCTTAATTTATGTATACTAGTCTTATGAGAATTTTTGTTTTTTTATTTTTCTTTGCCTAGTTAATATGTAGGCAAGTCTTCAGCAATTCAATAGTGAATTGATTTGAGTAATTTATTATCTTAATTTATAATTTAAAATATTTCCTCGTTGTATTGGCTATTGTTCATATCAACTGATTATCTCCTACGATTCAGTCTAACAGAAGAGTAAAGCTCTCAATTCATAAATGATAGCATCACATGTTTTCATAGAAAAGAGGGCAAAAGCAAATAGTTCTCAAATTTGAGTAGAATGGTTTTTATCTAGATGTGAGGATTCTCACTTTTATGTTTAATACGTGAAGTACCTGTGAAGCACATCCATGTGTATAGTAGCAATAATAGTTTGTTAGGAAATAGACATTCTCATTTTTGTCAGGAGCTAGACAAAAAAAATACCACTGCTGTATCTTTAAAGTAAAAATATGGCTGAGGCTAGCAGCTGTCACCTGAGCTTGTCACAAAGACTGGAAACAGAGCCTAGCTTTTTCAAAAAGGAACAAAATCCAATGACCAGCATTTCCAAAGCTCACTAATTGTCATGTTGTATCTTGTCTCCATATTTGGTTCCAGTTAAAAATGACATTGCACTGATTTATTGCCAGCTTTTTCCATTTAGTTTCAATCTTTTGTGCTAAATAAGGCTAACTACATGCAGGTATGGTCGTGTGTTAATATTGCCTTGATTGAGACCAAGAACAAATTTCTTCCCTGGGCTTTACAACACAGTGTATTTTGTTGTACTCTTTACATTTTTAATATATATTTAGTCCTAAAGTTAACTTAAAGTTTTTTCCATGTCAACTTGACATTCATCAGAATAAAATATAAAAACAAACATGTCAACAAGATAAAAACATAATTTTAAGGATGCAAATATCTTCATCATTATGTATTCATGCTTGCATACTGATTGTCAATATATTTAAAATAGGGCTGTTGAAGTTAACGCGTTAATAACGTTAAGTTAACGTGTTAATAATGTTAATAACGCTTTAACTCAAACTCCTTTTAACAGCACAATTTTTTTTAAACACGTGATTAACGCACGCATGGTCTGTGCCTTGCCAGCTCCTGTAGTTTCAGGAAGTGGTGCTAAAATAACATTGCAAACGGTTACAAAGCAGAAATGGATACAGAAAAGGGACTTTTAAACAGAAAGTTTAGTTTTAAAGTTTTGCTCGATGGTTCTCTGGTCAAAACTAAAGTAATTTGTATTTATTATAAATGTAAAAGGGCAGGGTAAAAAATTTGCAATCAATATGCGATTAATCGAGTGTTAACTCAGGACACTAATGCGATTAATCGCAATTAAAAATTTTAATCGACTGACAGCCCTAGTTTCTGCTAATGCTATCACTTATTTTACCAATCATACATGAATCTGAGATATACACAAACGTATAACCAAACATCACATTCAGCTGCTGTGGATGGAAGTGCGACCACAGTATATAGAGATCTATAAGTGTTTCAAATAACAAAACAAAACAAAACAAAACACTCCCTCCAAAAAAACATACAAACAAAAAACACGAACAAAGAACCCCCCAAAAACCTGGAAAGATGCAAAGCACATGATTTATTTTCAAGGAGTAAACTTTATTACTAATTTAAGATTCCATCTATAAATATAACAAAGAAAGTAATTCAAATAGAAAACATCACATAGAAATGCCATGTTATTAAACTGTACCATTTGAGGGGTCTTTGAGAAAACAGTAGCACAAATGCTCCCAGTTTTGGGTCAATCTTGGTTATTCACAACACAAAAACTCACCAAGTATCACAGTAAAACCACAAGGCATTTGGGTTTTTTTTTTGTAAAACATAAATAAACCAATCTGTATAAATGAAACCAACACAGTAACTGCCCAGATCAGTGCAGCTCAGAAAGGTAGATAGAAGGAAAGTGCAAATAGAATAACAGGGCTCCAAGTCAGTGTAATGGACCACTAGGAACACACCTCCAAAAGTGTATACAGAAACAGTATTACACTTGACTTAAGCAATTCAGAGATGTTTCTTTTCAGGCAATGTAAAACAATTCTGACAGACTCAGCTTTGATTAGCAGAACTGTGTGTGATGCTGATAAAGCACTTACATGTTTATCTGTCAATCTCTTTCTGGCAAAACAAAGCTGTTGTGAATCATCTAGCTTTCGCCATCTCTCTCTAGGGCAAAAATCTCTATTTTAACACCAAAGACTGCTCTACAAAAATAACAACCTTAAGTAGTATCTAGAGGAAATGAAGTGCCAGAGGGTGTCCATCTGCATTAAAAAGACAGTTATAAAACTTGAGGTAAGTACACTTAGATCATAGATGCATTAGAAAGACAAGGGATCCTCAAAATAGAACCAGACCAACTTTTTGATGGCTTCAATGGATGCAAAAACCAAGGGATATTTTACATGTCTAAATTTAACTTTAATCATGCACAAGAGCCACAAAAAATGAGTATTTTGGTCTTTTTCAGAACCTTGTTGTTGGGTGGAAATTGCCTTTCAGGCAGCATTTAGATATGAGCCTGATGCATCATCGGATCCAATTTTAACTGCTAAATGAGCTTATCACAGGTATATGTATATTGGTATTTGCAGTGTTTTAGGGTTGACTTTATATCTATTTGGAATCAATTCAACTTAGCACATAATTTGTCTAGATTTATTTAAACACAACACACAAAACATCTCGCCCAGTTCATGCTGTTTGGTGCCTCTGTTGCACCTCACTGAGTAAGCTAATGTTACACTAACATAAGCAAGTATGTTTGAAGTCAGCACATCTTTATTAGACCTTTATTCCAAAAGTGCTGTTTATTCTAAAAGTTCTTACACAGTACTTCTCTAATAGTTCTGTGTGATAACTACTATTTCTGCATGATTCTTGTTTCCTTTATTTAAATTAGTAATAGGAAAAATTGCCTAGTTTAGAAGTGAACAGGACATGCAATAGCTCAAAGTGCCTGTGTACAAGATACTGTGTGAAAATGTCTTTTACCTGCAGCCCAAGTGACATCCTTTATCTGCATATGCTTGACGATAAATAACAAGAAACTGAATCACACAAATCCCCAAGATTAAACTACAGTTAAACACATGTTGTCCACCATAGGGCACTGAGAGTGGCTGGAGGGGCTTTTTTAAACTGTAAAATCTCCCAGTCAGTACATAAACTTGCCACAGTTTTTTGATTAGCAAATTTAAGGGATTCTTGTCAAATAATTTGTCCACATAATATGTTTATGTCAAAAACAAATATCTGCTGACTTACAGGTTTAAGTCACAAATATCAATAGAGCCAAAAAAAATCTGCATCAGTCAGACTGAAATTTAAGTCATAATGGAATAAATTTGGTATTGCACCAAAAATGTGAAATCTGAAACTGTGTATCAGAAACTGTTGAGAAAAAAAAAAAAAAAACAAGTTGGCACCAAGTGCTTGGTAAATCTTATCAAAGTAAAATAAGGTTTTGAAAAAATTGCATTTTTGTTTGATGCAGAAATCCAAGTACTGTATTGGCACTGATTAAAAAAAAAAAAAAAAATATCAAACTCTATCCAGCCCTAAAACAACACACAACAATGATTCTCTGGGTAATAATTTCTCAATCAGTGAAGAAATAACTACGTGAAACAACAGATTGTTGATAAATATCAATATCAGATTTAATTAACAAATCCTGCTCTAGTACAACGCTACACTACATGCAACACATCACGCTGCACAAGTGACACACTCTGTTACCATGCACAGTGATGGTGCTGAGGCATGCGGGCCATGGCTGGCAGTGGTGAGAGAGAATTTTTTCAGGTGCATTCAGGTTTGTGCAGGGACGTGGCGTTGGCTCAGATGATGGTCTTGAGCTCCTCGTCAGTCAGCTGGTTGACTGCCATGATTTTTGTCAGCTGCTCAGCATACCTCGCCTGGTCCTGCATAAAGTGTGGGATGCGGATGTTCTCCATCTGAGCAAGTGCTTTCAGACGGTCAACGTCTTCAAATGACACCTTAAAAGAATAGAGGAGACAGAATCAGTGACCTGCATAATGAGACATCAAAATCAATGTTAAAATGCAAGCACAGTCATTAAATACATACAAATAATTTAAACACAATTAAAAAGTATGACGTCATGCTAAGAGCCTCTGTCAGCTAAATAGTGTTTAGAATTTAGTGCTGAGAGCAGCATGAGAACAAGCCCACAATGACTAATGCTGATTAATAACGATTTTTGGTAGGTAAAGATTTATACTAATCCAATAGACTTATAGGAACGTCATTTGTTTGCACGTATTTGGTCATAAGAAAAGGGTACTCTGGCCTAAATATCTTTGAGTTCACCAGCAAAATAAATTTCAGTAAAGTTATAAAGTGAGTGATGTCCTGGATTTTCAGAGTTTTGATTAAAAAATCATGACAGTCATTTTTGTATTTCACCCTCAGAACACAAAAAAACATAACTACATACATTACATAACATCTTTATCTGGGATGAGAACCTTGTTTGATCATCAGAGTCTTCAGCTCCTCTAAAACACAGCCTGTGCCATCCTTAAAGGTTACCATATAAGCCTCATTCAACCATGCGTTCATTTTACTCTGTTTCAACTGTAAGCATATTCTGTGTAAACTTTTTTATATCATGCAACTAAATCTAGCAAGCATATTGTTCTGCTGTTATTCTCTATGGAAGTGGTATCATATAAACACTGACAGAGATGAGACACCATTATAAACATGACACCACAGACAGGTTATTTAAAAAAACAGAGCAGGCCTGTATGTTCTCAGTAATGAGCAAAAAACAGTGAAAGTAGCTTTTATAAGGCTACATAACTGACTGAGAGGCTAGATAAAAAATTAATTCATCTTTCTACAGGATGCTTTCAGCACAACAGTAAGACCCTATCTGTGATACATAGGCCCATTATCATTGCAGTATGTTACATTCAAGGGGAGGCCTTACAATCATTAGCCTCTGTTTGATAAGTGCATTTAGAGAAGATGGAAAGATAAGTGCCTGGCATTGCAGGGTAGCAAGTGAAGATGCACTACATTTTTGGTGCCAACACTGTACAGTACACTGAATTTTGTATTGTTGGCCATTTATTGTAAAGGGTTATAAATAGAGCAAATAATGTAAAGCCAAATTGCTTTTATTGACTTAACAGAGACACCATCTATACATTACATTACTGTATGTGGTAATAGGTTTCAAAATTAGCAATTTTATGTAAAGCTTATGACATAAAGCTGCTGATGCAGCACCAATCTGCCTGCTAACTTGTATGTGGATGTTGTGGTGAGGAATAAGTTTAATCAGAAGGTTAAATTCTTGGTTTACCAGTCAATTTATGGCCTAAATTATAGTCACTTGTGTTGGGTAATAACCATGATAATGGTTTTACCCATATAAGCAGCTTATACGGGTTTCCTTTACAGGGTGTCTGCGCTCAGCTCAGGAGCAGCATGAGGAGCACTGCTTCCTACAATGTGTTCAGTATTGCCACCACACATTGAAAAGAGTAGGATAAAGTAGCAGGTGTATTTGATGACATCCAACTGGGAAAACCCTGGAACAGGCCTGGTGATGCCTTTATATCTCACAGGCATGGCTGGAGGATGGGTCTATCCCTTTGTCTTGGCTAGCCTGCTGCGTCTGAGACCAGGATAAGTGTTGGAAAATGAACAGAGGGTGAATATAATCCATAAAAGCATTTGTTTTGATCTTTTTGAAGCTAGGCGCTGGGATCCAAAATGGAGCAAGTAGAATTTTTGTTTCAGTTGAACTGGAGTAACTGGCTCAGCCTATTAACCAATGTATTGTTCTAAAAGGCACACCTTGCCACTCTGTGGCAGGACACAAAAGTCTAGACCATACAGCACTTGCAAGACTTTTCCAGCCTTCCAGGAAACATCACTGATGCCTGCAGGGAGCAGTTCTTCGATGTAGCTGCCACTAAGTGAATCAGTAGATGGAATAAAGCAGAGAGAGTGAGCTGTATCACCTTTCCAAGAGCCATAAGCAGTGGGAAGTTGATCTTGTCTCTGTATCTCAGGATCTTCAGGATACCATCGAGGTAGACCTGGTCTTTACTGAAGCACCCTATGAGAGAGGTCAGGAAAGTTTAATGAGTGTAAATCTTAAGAGACTAGTACTAACGTTTGCTCAATATTCATTTTATTTATTCATCTAATTGACTGTTATTTTGAAGGTATCAAATGGGAATCAGTTCTGGTTAACTGAACTGTCTGACTATATGAGAAATTAAGCCCAATGTTAGCTACATTTGTCAGGGAACTTCATTTTAAAAATTGTTGTCCAGTAAAGTAGAGACCTGGCTGTGCTGTATCTGTCTGGCCTCTCTTAGCTCGGACGCAGTAGTCCCAGCGGGTGTTGGGGTCCTGCACAAAGCGGCCTAAATTGTGGAAGAGCTGAGAGAAGGACATGTGGCTGGCCTGGTATACAGTGTAGTAGAGCAAGGCAGCACGCCACAGAGTGGGGTCTTTCCTGAACAGGACACTGTGGATGCTGGCCAGACCCTCCTCTGTGGGGTTCAGAGGCTTCAGGTTGTGCTTCTTCCTGCCCACGCTGCTGCTCCATGGCTGGTGGCAGTTGTTGATACCACGGAAATAATGCGTACCTAGTGGACAGAAGGAAGAGCCATTCATATAGTTGTGTTTGAATTCAAATTAAAGCCAACTTTCTTAGTAACAACATTATCTAGATCCATGTCATGGTTGGCTGTGACAGTGGTATCCATACAAACAGTCTTTTAGTACATTCTAAATGACAACCAATCCAATCTGTGATAGATGGAGTAGTCATTTTTTAATGTCTCCGTATAAACTGCATTACAGTCGAATTTAAAGGATTTTCTATTTAGCTGGTGACTTCCACGAGCCCCACATTAAGAATAAAACATCCCCACCCACCAATCTCATGCCTCAGCATGCCTTCCAGCCAGTGCTCTCGGGCAGTGGAGATGTTGATGGTCAGTGTGGGCCTGCTGTTCACCACTGTCATGGAGGCTCTGGACAGGAGGTCATCTGTCACCTGGACTACAATCTATTAACACACATACAACTTAATGTAATATTATGTTTTTGCAGTTCACTTTTTCAGGACTCTAACCTGTCTAATTCATGCAGTGACAACAACAACAACAAAACAATAAGTAGCTGTAATGTATAATATAACATCATACTATTTCAATAGTATAATGAATAATACTATATTGGATGTTATTTCAAACTTGATAAAGATTTAGTTTTATTGTTTTTTCTTCTATTTTCTTCTGATCACCCAGCCAGACCAGCCAGACAGAGAGGTAGAGTGTCCTTAGCCTAGCTTTGACTTAAGGCTGCTCCTGGCTGTTTGGGCACAGGAAAATTGAAATGGTCAAAATGGAACTCCAGCTGGCCAACAGACGAAGATCCAAGATAGCCATACACAACTGTACAAAGACCTGTCTCCACTACAACATCTCAGATTAATTTGTCACAAGTTAATGATACGCATGGCTGTTGTGTTAGTGTGCATGGCCGATGTGAATCCAAGATCCAACATTAACAGAGAGTCATCACAATAAGTATACTGTAAGGGGGTAAAATTGGTAAAGGTGAATACTTTTTAACTTGTTTGATGCCCCGATACCCCCAGCTATTTCTGTGATTCTACCCACACTGCCTCGTCTCCTTACCACTTTTAACCAGAATAAGGAAAGCTGGTCACTCTAATTAGAGTTACTTCAAAGCCCCCAGTGCTTTTGCAGTGATATGTTCTCCTATCATTTGTGGCTGGTTCAACAAAATGGGCCCAAAATTGGAGGCATCACACAGTTTTTGGGGGGACCGTTCCTTTAATACAATTCATTCCCTTGTATTTTCTTTCCACTTAAATGTCTAAACCCATTAGGGACTACAAGCAAATAAAAGGCGCATGTATATGTGCTGTAATGTGTTCAGTGGCACATTACTAACTTGGTGATGTAACATGTATTTGTTCATGGTTACATAAACGCAACTCTGCACAAGCAAACTACAGGATGACTTCAGTGAAGTGGCAGCTTTTACAAGGTCTTACTTTCCCAGGAGCTCACTCGCTCTGATGCCCTATAGTCTGCTGCTCCAACAGTGATGATGTACAAATCCAACATGACACACACTGCAGAGTTCAGCTACAGCAGAAATACCAGGCTCCAAATTACAGCCTCTTGATGACTTTTACAGTAGGTAGATACTTCACAATTACAGTATAAAATGCCAGAACTGTGCTGTTTGTTATTGAGTTTGAATCAAATTGGGAAAAATATAAACTATAATACCATGAGAATGTGCAAACAAAAAGTATTACAACAACTTCATCATCAAATAAGTTGCTTGTCCTCTTACCTCCCCCAAGCAGCCTTCTTTCTCCATGTATTTCTTGACATTGTGCCAGATGCGACTCTTAGTGAGGAGGTTGCCCCCAGTGGCTTGTTCAAACTTCTCATAGCTGCCATATCGCTGCAGGGCAAGCTCCATAATGTGCACTGCCTGCAAGAGATGTCCAATTAATTATGTAAGAGCTGCCCATGACTAATGACTCTCTCTGATATCTTCTGATGCTGATGCTTTGGACAGGCAGGCAGCACTTGGCAACCTTTCACTGTGGTGTTCCAGTGATACAGAGTAATAGGAAAAAAAAGCTAATACTGCACACTGCTGAAATGAAATCAAACAGGCAAGAAACAGGGTTTCACAATCAGACATTTAATTATGATACACTAAGCTCGAGGAGCTTAAAGAGCTTTTATATTCATCTCCTGCAAGTCTTGGTATTTGGAGAGAAACACCGAACCGTGACATAAAGTACTTCTTTTTAGCAGATGACAGGCTTGGCAATGGTGATAAAAAGCCCAAAGAGCTGATCACTAAATAACCTCTTGCTTTTGAAGAGACAGACTGGGTTTTATTTGTAAGTTTTGAGTCGTGTACTCTATGTAGAGAAGAATACACACATATTCTCAGATTCTTGATTCGCATTACTACAAACTTTACTTTTCAGGCTTCTGTATGAGTCTTGCTTTAAACTGGAAAAAAAATCTTGTTGAATATTTTTTTAAATTATTATGATTACTCCTTTGAGCACTAGTGTCTTCAATGTTTACCAACAAACACCACAAATGTCATTTTATGCATATAAATGTGATATAGGTCAAGTCCGGTTTAACAGAAAGAACACATGAGAAACTAGGGCAGGAAAAAACAAAACACAAACATCCTCCTCAGGATCATTTTACTGCATTTCCTGTTGAGCTCACTGACTCTTTGTTTGTCTAAGTATCCGAGTACTTGTGTTACTAAAAGAGCCTGCAACAGAACACCAAACAGCTCTTTTACTGTTAACTAGAACATGTGTGATTCTATACCCTTATGCACTCATTTGTGGGGTGATGGATTAGAGCATGGATTTTAATTCTTCTCCTCTTACAAAACAAAACCTTGCAATCACTGTGTGATTATTTTACAGCTTCAGTTGTTTACTAAACATAAAACCATAATGTTAATGTTGATATCCTCAGTCATGCAGCTAAACAACATCTTTGCATTTGTTTCCTTAACTATTTGATCCCAGCCCTGTTTTTCTTTCACATAGACAACAGACTGACCCTGCTTAAGCTCTGCCCAGTCCTGATGCTAAACAGCTATGACAGCAAGTCTCTGTAAACACAGCATCCTACCTGACTGCTGGTACACGGAGGTTGGTGTTCAAACCCGCCAGCTCAGCACCAACCTTGTGCACTATGGACTTTGAAGGGGACATGATGACTGACCCGTCACTGCCTGAGCCAGAAACTAGTGGACTTCAGCACTTAGTGACTGAGCTTTTTTCCCTCTAAATCAACAGCTGTAAGATTTACATGGTACAATTACTGTCCACTGTGACCATGTGCTAGCCACTAGTGAACACATCAAACCTTTTAGACATAAATACAGATTTTTTACAATCACAAGCAGGGCCTTAGAAACACAGAGTTCATGAGTCTTTCAGCAACCACGATCCCACCATCCAAGAAATATTTTACTAAATACTACACGGATAATTTGAGTAAAATAAGCCCAGTATTCGCATTACTCTTGACTCCGACTTCCTTCAACTCCTTGCAAAAATATCTGGCTCTTCAGTTACTTTACAAAGTTCACGGGCTGGTCACTAACTTTCTCTGTCTGCTGTGTTGTGCTGGGAATACAGTGCACAACGGTTTATTGGCTGCTGAACATTAAGTTTGAGAGAGTGGAAGAGGATCAGAGTTCAATGACTGTGAAAATGCTCTTCAGAGCTGAAGGGAACTACAGAGTCGATAACAGTTGTCTATGGGCTCATCATTTTGCAAATTAATACAAAGACATTTTGAAATGTCATTTAATCCAGTGTTACTATAAAAATATGTATGCAAGGAAACTTTATTTGAAATAAATGTTGAATGGAACACTTAACACTCCAGGTAAAAGTACCACTCACTGCAACTAGATATTTGACAGTCTGGACTGGAGATCCCATTTTCTCCATTCTAGTGCACAACACTGAAGCCCCCTGGGTCATGTGCTTAGCCCCTCCTGTTCATCTGTATACCCATGTATGCAACCCTTTGCTGAGATCTCCACTGTGAAGCATGTAAATGACACCACCATCACTGTCCGGATTTCTAACAACCATTAGAGTTTAGATCAAAAGGAAATCAACAGTATAGCAATGCACTGAGGACACCTACCACTTCATGTCAGCTAAACTAAGGAGCTGATTGTTGAGTTTAGAAAAGGTGAAAAAACACACACTGATGTCTCTATTAGTATAGCAGAGGTGAAGCAGGTGAACAGTTTTGGGTTCCTGGGAATCACCATCACAAAGAATCTGACATGGACATCAAAAATCACTGACTTGGTAGTAAAAAAGCTCAAAAATGTTTTATTTCTTTAGAAAACCTAAGCGAGCTTAATTTGTGTGCAAAATTCTTGTCAGGTTTTACAGAAGAAAGCATTAAAACTCAACAAGTATTTTTTCGACTTGTCTAATGGTATAAATATAAACTGCTCCAAATACATCCTTACCTGTGTCAGAAAACGATCTGAGGCGCTGTTATGCCGTGCCAGGACAGGCGCAGAGACGGGGTTGCTGTATTCAAACTGTGGGTTATAACTGAAGTCAGACTTAAAAAACTTGGCCTTCTCTGTTTCAACATTAGATGGCTTGATGGCTGTAAGGATGCAGAACTTCTTGGCATTTTCCACTTCCCGTGTGATTGCTGCTTTGTGCAATGAGGGAAGTTTGGTGCGAGGGGAACTGGGGTTGCATATCTTCCTGAGTTGTGGAACTGCACGAGGGGCAAGGCCCATGGTGCTGCCCACCACTGTGATGCTCCGTGCTGGTTTAGGGAGATTGGAGTTGCTGCCTGAGTGGACACGATTTGTCTGCGCAGGTTTACTGCCCCCCTCTGGGGCACGCACCTTTTTAGGAGCCATGCTCGGACGGTTCCTTTTACTATATGTGACGCCACATTTCACTGATGTTTTTGGCCTCTTGTATGGAGACTGCTTTGGGCTTTTCTTCTCCTCCTCCTTAGCTTGCAGGAGGACGTTATAGCTGCTGGAGCCAGTACCAAAGAGGTCTTTGAGGACACCTGAAGAAATCTTCTCCAGGTATATCTGGCTTGGACTCAGTGCCTTATCGGCAGAGTTTAAGACATACTTTTTGGACATCTCTACTTTTGGCCAGTGGAGTCTCTCTGAAAAAAGGAAAGATGACAGACCAATAAGGGATAACAGTGAGTCTTTTTGCAGCTTACTTTAGAACAGCCTTCACGTGCAGACCTTTCAGAGAGACAGACTTCATAGACTAATCCTCTTATCAAGGCGGGATAAAATTAGATCTATTTCAACGCCAAGCTTAAAAAAACAAGGTACTAAGTAGTAACAAATGGTGCTTGTGATACTTGTAATCCCTTTCTACAATCATAATAAAAACATTTGATTCAAATGAACCTAATTTTACTTGTCTTTGACTCGTATTATGTCAACAGTCCATAGATATGTAGTTTCATAAGTCAGTATCCTGTTATCACAGAGGAAATTATTCTCATCATGTCTCCAGAAACTGTCAGCACAGTTAAGAGTCAGAGTGTAGGGCTCTGTGATTTCCAGTCAAAGAACCCTGAAACACCATCACAGTAAGAGTCTGAGTGCATGCACCACAGACAGCACAAACTAATGACCTCAGAAGCACGATCATGATTTGACAAGAGAAAGCACAAATTGGAGTTTCATTGGCTTGCTCAGCCACCAAATAAAACACTATTACCTAACACATCAGCTGGATATCTCATTATCCTGTTTCATTTGATGTGATAGGTTTCGACCTCATTACAGTTGAGGCAAAAGTAATTAACCCACCGTTGCTTGTTATGAAATACTGGTAAAGTTAAGATAAAGTTTTAAGTTTAGTTAATTTAATACATTTTAAAGCAACTTAAGGCCCAGAAACTGTACATTACTTAACAGACCAACAAAACCAATCAGTGCTCAAGCATCTCAATTTCATCCATTACATTAATTAAAGTATCAAAAGCCTTAATTATAAATATCATTATCTGATTAGCAATCATTGGCGTGATTAACAACAATTAGAATGATTCAGCACTGAGTAGGCTTACTACTTTAAAGACAGTCATAAATCTTTCCAACACAAGTGCGCAGAATACATGCTATGAAGCTGTATTAAACATACGTTTACGTTACATATAACAAAAGGTTACATAATCACGCAGTATAAACTGAGATTAATAAACAAAGGTACGCCTTCGTAAACATGTTCAATTCATGTTTAATTTGTAATGATGGGTCAATTTAATGTCTTACCGGATATTATTATATTTTATCGTACCCACCTTTTACTAAGCAAATTTAGTAAGCTAACGTTACCTCTTTGGACATTTAATGTTACATCAGTAACGTAAGAAGTTGTCCGTTTTACAACTATTACGGTACACTTAGTTCCTGATATGCTATTAATCCGCTAAGTAGACGGGTCCCCACCTACTCACAGTAAAACCTGAGAAAATAAGAGAAATTCAAAATTACCTGTCACTTTTATGGACTCCAGCATCTTCTGCAAAGATCTCTGTAAATTGAAAATAGCACAGTGCTGTTCGGAGAAAACAGCCGTCACTAAGCAAGTTAACCTAGCTTAATAAAACGGCTATTGTTCAAATTTAAAAAGAGAAAGCGACACACCTGTATTCACTATGGATTGTGAAGCAGAAAGATTTTAAAACATTTTCATTGTCTAATTGCTGAGCTGACATCATCCATACCGCCTACACAGAGCCAACGCCAAAGTAAAAGACTCGAACTGCCGTGAAGCTCTGCACAGCTCTGCATTCACCGATCTGTTTCCATGGTTTCGTTTGCAACTACGCAATACACATTAAGGCTCATGGGAAATGAAGTTCCTCTGAGAACGTAGACAACTTTGGAGATAATTGATTTTAAATATTCGGAGGGTCATAAGTAATTTGCAATTCATTTTTCTCAAACCAAGCATCCAAGACATCTGTTTCCATCTGGCGCCATGTTTGTAATTCATTTAGAATGGTTGTATTTGCTAACATGACACAATAGGGCTCTGACCATTGGCTCTGACATGGCCTATTTTACTACAGCAGTCTTCAAATATTTTGACTAAAACTGCCAAAACTTAAAATACATTTTAAAAAATAAAAAAAGACTTTATAAATTAATTAATAACGCATCATCTTAAGTATACCAAAAACTGTAAGAAAAGCATAAACAGAAATTAATTTGTAAAATGTGAAATAAACTTACAAACTTTGCTTTAATTGCCCTTGTATTTCTTTGCCTTTGTATGGGTTCCCCTAATCATTTACCTTCCTATTTAATTTATTATTTTCTTTGGCAATTATTTTTGTTATTATTTTTTAATTATTTTGATTTTAAGCTAGATACTGGCAGGCTGTTTCAACTAATACTACCCAGCAGTTTTGTCCTGCTGGCATTTGTAAAATAACTAATTATAATTAAAGTAATGATTTCATTTTATGTACTCTGTTGCTTAAATATGTATAATATTACAAATACAAGATAACAATAAAAAATGTATTTCTCCTTCAAACATTTTAAAATATCCTTTAATCTCAAATGTCGTCAAAATTTCCTTTTTTGGCTCTTTTGTCTTAGCATCCCATAGAATGACTACCTTTAAAGGTAAGATCCCAATGACACTGTAAATTTATGTTTGTTGTGCATGTTGCAGATATCCTTGGAAGGGGAAGAAGAATTAGAAGGCTTCTATAGATAAAACTCTTCCTAAAAGTCTCTATACTCTGCCGTTAGAGGTTTTAAGCAGTCATTAAATAGTACCATACAAGCTGAGGGTCAGATCCTGGCATCTGAGCCTTTTATTTGATAGTTTTGTAATGTTTCTTACATTCATTAGTTAACACTGTTAGGGTCTACTTCTGAGTCCAGAAATCATATACTGGGAGCAAGTGAAAGCATAAACATAAATACAAGCTTTACAACAAACCTGGTTTTATGGCTGTTCTATTCTTTCTTGAATGACTGTTAAACAACATGAAGAGAAAAATAAGAATTGTTAGTCAATAAGCTGTATGAAAATTAATATGAATACCCACATAAATGTAATAACATGTAATACAGAAAACAAACATTTGATGGGGAACAGTTCTGTCAATTGCATCAGTCCGCGTACGTTGTAACCTCCATGGTTATCAGTTGAACGCTAATGACTAGTTCATAAAAAATGTGGGGTGAGTGGTGACAGCATGTTTATTTCGGTCTCTTTCACTTTGGATGGTGCCTTGTTGGAGAGAGACTACTCATTTTCCATACACCAAGGTTGTGATTGGCTTAGCCAAGCGTAAGCACGACGCGTTGATTCTAATTGGCTGTCAGACGCTTCGTCTAACTGTTTGAGCCTGCGCAGTAGGCGCAGCGCTGAATTTCAAATTTGAACGGCAGTTGTTTTGTGCAGAGAAGAAGAACCGAGAGGAGAGGGAGGAAGCTGAGAGCCGCTCAGCTCGCCTCAGTTAGTCAAGTTGGTGTATACATATATAAAACATTTCAAGTTTTAAACAGCTCACTTGTTGAGAAATTGCGAGAGCACGGATAAACTCTCAAAATGGATCCGTTTACTGAGGTGAGTTGGTGAGCTAACTTGTAGTTATTAACTTAGGGTACTTCACTATTGTACGTTGAGTCGAATCAGTGGCGTTAACGTTTACAGCTAATGCTAATTCAGAATTTCACAATGTTTTTTTGACACGTTGGATACATAAGGGTTGTAAATTTTTTACCACAAGAGTACTTTATGCAAATCATACAGAAATTTAAGCTTATTTGATGCGTATATTGTAGATGATATTGAAACGTGGACAATGAAGGCATGTCACGTGTTGTTTCTTTGTATTGTAAGTAGTCAGTAACAACGAATCTACAATTAAAATTACACTTTTCATGTTACCTTAAAGCTTTAATGAGACACATAAAATGCACGCTCAGCACAGTCCACATAACACAATGTCATGCACTGAAACATCTTTGTCTCCATTTAAGGCAACAGTAGCCTGTGTGCCATCACTGGAATTCGTTTTAAAGTTGGTACTACTTTCTCGAGTTTTATCACTTTGCCTTGTTGCACTGATGCTGCTGCAAGTTAAAACCGGAAATAATTTGTATCTATTATCAGCTCTTGTTATACCATCCAAACCATTACAGTTTGAAATTTCAAATCCAGGAACCGCAAGCAGGAGTGGCTCATTCCTGAGGAATGCTATTAAATGTGAATTCAGGTTTTCCACTCTGACTGGAAGAATTGTGCAGGGGTGTAGCTGTACAGCTGCAGGAATGTGTTGGGGCTTGCACAGCACAGTAAATCAGATTGTGTGAGGCCTAGGGAGAGTCATGAGAAGAAAAGAGGAAGGAAAAAGGGCAACCAAACAGAGGCCTTTTTATCTCTGTGGACAGACTGTTTTTAAGTTAGTTGTCAAAGTAACCTATATAGAGACAGGCATTGTCCTGTTCTCTGTTATATATATTTGCATTTATCCAACAGTAAGTGTGGGAGATGGAGACTCAGCATATGTTTGACCTATTTAAAAAATCCTCAGACTAATTCTAGGTCTTACAGCAACAAATATGTCTATGAAGAGGTCTGATTTTTAGGTTTCATGTCACACCAACATGCAGTATATCACTGGAAGCAGCAAAGCTATTTTGCAGAGCCAATAGGTATGTACTGGTAGAATTCCTAAAAAAAAAGCCTCCCTCTCCTTGGGGAATTACCATTTTTATGCTAACAGCTGAAACAGTTTTTATTTTATTTTGATTTTTTTCATTATTTTTGGTTAGCCACCATGAAAGGGGAAGATATAATGGTAAATAAAGAGTTTAGTCGACAGAAACACAATAGAGTCAGCAACATAAACTATTTTTATTATCCATTTCCATTTAAATTTAAATCTGGAACACTCTTGGGGTGTCATTTTCTTTTTGCATACTTGTTTAATTAAAGGATGTGTTGTTTTCTTTCAAATTAACAATTTAGTCATCAAAGAATATAGTCCTAAATTTTGGTACTGTGTCAATTACTTTTTTTTTTTTAAGGGCAAGGTAAAATCATCAATGAATCTTTTGTATTTGTGCAATGAATATAATGGCACCAGAGCTTTAATGCAATCAGCCTCAAGGTAGTGCAAGTCTTATTTAAAACTTGTTCGTACTAAGTGACCACCTTAGAAAACTAACATGTAAATAATAGTTAAGAGTGGTCACACTTTGAAGAAAAGGTGAAAGGTGAGCAGTTGGGATAATATTGGTTGAAACTGGATCAATTTTCAAACAGCATCTCCTGGAAGGCATTTGAATAATTGTGTTTGGTTGTTCACATGATTAGTGATAGGAATAACTGGGTATAGAACAAATAAGAAGAGCTAGAAAAAAGTTAAAGCTCTGACTCCTTTGGTCCAGATCATCTTCTGGCTCCAGCTCTGTAAACTCTGATTTAAGAATACATAATAATAGTAATGTACAGTAGATTTACAGCCTGAAGTAAGTGATTTCCCTTTTTACTAACTCATATTAGGCTAAGCCATCTCCACTTTTCACCTTGATCACTGTTATTTATTACAATCTATGAAAGAGCATTAAAAAAGTCAACTGTGAATAAGTTTCTAATTGGGTAAAATGACAAAAGAAAATAAATACAAGTTACTCCAATGCAACTGCAGTTCTGCATGTTCATACTGTACATTCATACTATCAGTCTACATCATGTAGTAATTTGAAAATGTGAACATGGTCAGTCACTGTGAGCAAAATTATTAAAGCTTGATATTTTTTGTCCACTGTTGCAGTTGTAATAGTGAACCAAATTGACTTAACCCAAACTCCTGCTTTAAATCACAAAAATCAGGCTTTTATTGATCTTCTCATCTTATTCTAGAGAATAAAACTTGGGAAGTGTTTCTCAAAAATAAACTATGAACTATGAAGACCAACTTAAGTATGAAAATGTGAAAAGTGTTTGCTTTGGACTGAGTCCTTCAGTTGTTGTAACTTCTGATACTCTGAATACTGTGATAGTGTTGACCTTTGTCTTGCACTCCTTAGCTTTACATTGATTAAAAAAAAACATTTGTTCTGTACATATGGGATTGATGTAAAAAAAAAAAAAAAAAAAAACCTGTTCAACATTATAATGTAATCCAATACAGTTGCTCTGTTATGTAACACCTTAGCTGTCAATTCTTTTGGTATTGTTTATGGTGGTGTTGCATTATCAGTATACTCACCTGATAATAAAACATTGTCCATATGTAAGGCAGCCAGTCATTGGGGTTATTGTTCAACAATTTTTTTTCTTTTATGTATTTAAGTATTTAAGTATTTATTCTAAACCAGAAACTTTTGGAGCGGACCCGGGCTCGCAGAGAAAATCTGCAGAAGAAAATGGCAGAGAGACCAAATGCAGCAAACAGAGCAATGGCCAAAAGGCCCAGAGAGCCCCTGGCTGACACAAACAGTGTGATCAGTGAGCCAGCCATTGATAAAGGTAAGAGCACATGTGTTGCATCGCTCTGTGCTGAAACTTTCTTTGTCTGTTTGATCACAGAGTAGCAGCTCTGCTCTTTGCTTATATTTTCCCATCACTTTCTCCCAGTTCCACAGGTGTCCTCCAAGCCTTCTCCTTCCAAGCGCAGGTGCTCAGGGGAAAACGTTCAGCCTGCAGCAGGGGAGGAGAACCAGGAGCCGATGATGACACAAACCGTGGCCCCTCTGCTCCCAGATCCTCAGACAGACAAGAAACCCCCGCTGGGCCCTTCCAGTGTGAGATCTTCCTCTTCCCTGGAGAAAACTGCTGCCCGGGCGAGTTTACAGCCTCAGCCTCAAACTGCAGAGCTAGAGAAGATGGCTGTCACCCCTTCTCCACATCCTCAAAGTAGCAGAGAAGCAGAGATGGTGTCTTCCAGGTCAGGCCCACAGAGGAAGGAGAACCTAGTGGAAGATCCAGCTCCATCTGCTTCTGGCATGAGGTCTCGTCTGCAGAGGCTAGCAGAGCAGAGGAAGTGTTGGGATGGCAGTGGTGAGAATATTTTATGTATTGTTTGACATCATTTATTCAACTTAAATAAATCAATCGTAAGCTAGCAATCAGTAGAGACTGCCTCTGTCCATGACAGCAGCTGGTTCACCTCACGTGTCCCTGACAAGTAAGTTTGCTGTAATGGACAGGAAATGACAGTGTCAGTGAGTTGGAGGCATTAATGATGTTGACGGGAGGAGGATGTACTATATACCTATTAGGCGATGGTCTGGAAGATTTAAAACTAACAGGTTAATATAAGTGTTAGCTTCTCCAAAAGGCTTACAGTGGTGTAAGCTTTTTTAACAATTATAGTGTGAGTGCCATTTCATTTGTAATTTATTTTGATTGTCATGTTCCTTATCTTCTTTGATGTTCCCATATAGGTCTTACAACAGCTGTGCTGCCTTACATTTCTGTCATTTTAAATGTAAAAAATCTCTTCAGTTAGGACAGTTGTCATAGCTAATTCCTAGGATTTCTTTTCAAATACATACAGAAAACAGGTTTCTGTCTTACCAAAAGTTATAAATTTTACCTTTAACTGAAATAAGATAGGAGGTTTCTGTAATGAGGTCCCTTAGCCATAACCTTTGGGTCAATCTTTTATGTATGATTTTATTAATCAAAATAAATTTAGACTGAGTTTCCCTGCATGTATTCAAAAGGACAGTCCATGCTTTGATACAAGTCAGAGTCAGATGTCAAAGAAAAAAAAGGCAG
>JAPZDV010000008.1:21083528-21114466 GCA_029814665.1 Acanthurus lineatus
TTTTACAATTCAGCGTCCGATTTACAACAAAAAAAACCAACCCACACACCCCCCCCCCCCCCCCCCCCCCCCATTTTTTTTCTTTTACTATAGTTGTACTTATTGCACTATTACAGTTGTCATTCTTGTTGCCACAGAAATCTTTCCTGATTTCACTGCAGGGTGGGCTGCTCACATTGTCTATAAAGGATTCAAAGTTTGCACATGCTAATTTTTGAGGGTGTGATGCCCACAGAAATTTCATTTACCAAAATCAAACATGTTATAATCTTTTTCAGACACCTCTGATACAGTTACAGACTTGACTCCCTTGTCTCTGTTGAAGAGACAAGCTGAGGTCACTCCGTCCACCACCCCCATCGTGTCCTCAGAAACTCCTTTGGGGAGAAAGGGCAGGCTGGCCAACCTTGCTGCAACCATTGGATCCTGGGAAGATGATCTAAGTCATGCAAACATTCCCAATGCAAATGGAAAAGAGAAACCAGCTGTTGTCATTCCCAAGTTAGCAGTCAGAGATGAAACGGTGGCTGCCAGCACTAAACCAAGTGCTGCAGGCCATGTGATGGCCAGTTCAGCTGCAAGCAGCAAGACCACATCCAGCTCTAATCAGGTAGGTTTACCTGGAACTGTCTTATCTGTCTGACTCATCATATAAGCCGTCAGCTTTGGTGAATTTGGCCACCATTTCATTTTTTTGTAATTTGTAGAATAGTTTGTGACTGTCAGGTCTGCTGTGAAGGCACTGACAAGTTCTTACATACAAGTTCTTCATACAGAAAAAATACAGGGATTAAAATTCTCTTTAGCTATGACAGATTTTGGATATGGTGGTGTGTGGATTTGTGGCAGTGTCACCAGAATCCACATGTATGGATAAATCTTCCCCCTGCCACTCACCTGAACAAGTTATTTCTCAGATTTTAGGAACCGAAGCCTGCCTGGACATTTCACTAGGGAATGCTTTCAGTTATTTTAAACGTTTCCATGCATGCAGCAATATTGAAAGCTGTAGTTGTAATCTTGACAGGACAAAGAGAACCCTCCTGAGGGAACCAATTAATCTTTTAGTTTTGATGAAGCTCAGAACGTTGTTTTACGCTAAACAGTTTCACTTTATTAATCTGGACTATGTGTGTGAACTTTTAGATGTGTTTAGGAGCTCAGAACATTGGAACCTGATTGAACATGTTACTATGCCAGGAAATTAAATGCATATAAAGTCTTTTTTTTTTTTTTTTTGACTACCAAAATATTAGCTTATTAAGCCATTGAATCTTTTGTGCCAATCATAGTTGTCCCCACTCATTCAGGCATGGGTACAAAAAACTCTTCAGACCCTTTTAGGGGAAAAGTGATTCACATTTATGTACATGTTTATCTTATCCAAAATATTTCTATTTAATACATTTTTTGTCTCATTTAAATATTGAATGTATTTTTAATATACCTGTGTCTTTGAGAAGTAAATCTGTCATGCTTTCTGCTAAATAACTTTGCAGTGATTTATTGTAGAGGTGCAATTATAAGATATGTAACAGAAAAATACCTTGCCACCATGTAAAAGTTTCCATTTTTAGTGCCAAACATTTGCTTCATAGTGGTGTAGCCTAATGCACTTTTTTAATGCAGCTTTTTGGTTTTGAATGCCAAGTTAGACTTCTATGCCACAAGTAGACCCTGGCTTGTAATATTTTTAAGTATGCTTTATAAATGAAGCAATGCTGTTTACCTTTTTAGCAGGCTGCACATTCTCCAGTGAAGTCTAGCCGAGTGGTTCTCCCAAGCCCTCAGAAGGCTGACATTCCTGCTACCAGGCCAGCTCCTAAGTCAGTAACCAGTCCTCAAAAGAGTTCCAACCAGGGGGTGAACCCCTCCAGTCCCCAGAAGAACTCCATCCAGGGAACAGCTTTTCCATCCAGTCCCCAGAAGACTGGCTCCACCTTGTCTACATCAGTGCCTCAAAACCTCCTAAAAAATCAGGGTGCATCCAGGGCTCTCAACCCCACCTCCAGCCCCCAGAAGCCAGAACTTCGTGCCAAGCCCACCACTGCTGGCCCTTCTGTCCCCCAAGAAAAGGCCACAGCTGGAGCACCTGGTGAGTCATGCTGCAGTTCATTCAGAAATTATTTACGTGAACTTGGATAAGGAATGATGATATTTTGAAGTGCTCTGTCAAAGTTTAAGAATTTCTTTGGAAAATGCATTACCTTTAATGTTTAAAATGTTTAATATAAGCTATCTCATTGTATATTAATGCAAAAGTGACATTACAGTTCAGTTTATGGTATTGCTTTGCTTTTTTTTTTTTTTTTTGTGCTTTTTCTGTTTTGCTTTTTATTCAACCTTTGCAAGCATTTGCTTTGTTGTTTTCATATGAACTGTCAGATTAAAAGAGAGATTTACAAACTTTATGTCCTTGTTGGTTTCATGGTCAAACATGCTATATGTTACATTTACACCCAACCATATGCACAGTCCAGTATTGTTAGTGTAGTAGTGTTTGTTGCTTCTGTTAGTTTACCCCTCATTTATATGCATATATTGTCTGTTTTTTATACTGTAGGTGTTAAATCATTCCTGGAGCGCTTTGGAGAGAGGTGCCAGGAGCGTACCAACCAGAGCTCCCCAGCAGGGGGCACTAACCATGCCAAGACACCCGTTGTGACTCCCTCATCAGTCACACCAAACACCAGACTGGTACAGGAGAGGCTGAGAGCTGCCCAGACTGTGAACACAACCACTGCTGATCTCACCCAAAGACAGAAGCTGGTAAGTTAATGTTGGAGACACTGTAGTGGTTTATCCAGTCATTTTGTTTGATAACACACTAGCAAATGGAGATTTTCAAAAATCCTATTCATTTCAGGAGCGAGAATCTGAGCTGGCTCAGATTCGCAATCGCTTTCAGAAAGGGAACAATATGTGGAAAAACAAAGATGAAGTGGAAGTTACCAATAAAACTGTGGACACTAAGGTTGGCCAGCAAGCATCTGACACACATATGACAAAAGTGTTAAACATTTCACAGATTAAATGTTTTAATGGCATAAACAATAATACATTTCTTAATGTGCTTTATAGGGACAGCTTTACAAGCCTGTAGAGGCTGAAGTTGCCCAGCTGAGACAACAGGATGAACCTGCAACACCCGCTACTGAGAATACAGCTACGCCCACAAAGAGTACTCCTCCAGGTAGCCAATAATGTTTTAGATTGCTGGTGGAACAGTTGTTATTTGTTGTTTATCCAATGTTATAGTGATTACTTACTAACACTTACAGTTGCTCTTTTGCCTAGTGGCTTCCCTAATGTACATATTTCTCTTTAAATCTGTGCATGATGTTAAAAGTGAATTCAGTTATCCTCAATGTGTGTTCCTGGCTGAACAATTCATTTTGCCTGCAGACCTTTTGCTGATCACTAGATGGAGCAGCTGTTTTATACATATGAAAAGTGCATCCACTGCAAGCTTTAAAAGTCACTATATAGAACTTAGTGGCATTAAAGATTGTACATCACTTAACAGAACAGTAGCGGGAAACACACATAAATGTGCTTTTTGTCACATTTTAGCAATAATAACAGTACATTTCTAATATAAAGGTATATACAGAGTACAAACAGGGTTGATATCTAATTCGACCTGTATGATGGAAGTACAAGAGTGCACGGCAGCAAATACATGTTGACTGAAAGACATAAAGCTATATCCATTCAAGAACTGAACTTGGGCTATCTTAGTGAAAACCAGAATTCCAAATCACCAAGCCATATGAGATGAATATATATTTCTGTGACACAAAAACCGCCACCTATCGCATTTTAACTTCTCTGATCATGGCATTAAATATCTTTTTATTACATAATGAAATTTAAAAAATAACCCTGCACTACTTCACAACATCATCACACTATATCTTTTTTGTCTTTTCCGGACATATTGTGCATTTAACAACTTTTGCTCATTTTTACTCGCAGGCTCTTACCATGTGGGATGGAGCATGCCTGAACATGCTACTTGAGGAGTTTTTAATTAAACTGTTTCCATTAAATTAGTAAAATAACTTCCCTCATTTCATTCAATTCCACTCAAGTAATCTCCAGTTATTCTTGTTAATTCCCATGGACAGTTTTTATCTTGAATATTCCTAGAATTTTTGCAATCTGATTTTTCAACACAAACTAGTGTTTCATCATAACCGCTCACCTGAAACAAAAATATTAGAAACATTTAAAAAGGAAACAATGGCATCTTTATATTTGCTCGTTGACCCCTGCAAGTGATACTGCCAAGAATTGAATGATCATGATCAACATGAAGTAAAAACATCAATGAGTGGCTGGAAAAGTAATCAAAGTTACAAAATAGGACTGCATTGATTGCTGTTGGTATAAAAGAATCCAATAGACTTAAATTTTCACTTGTCCATTTAAAGAGAACTTTATATTTTTGATTACCTTGGAAAATACTTGAAAAATGCTAACTTTATAAAAGCTGTAAGAACTCTCACTGGTGAAGGTGAGCTGCAATGGTGGTGACTAGATTTATGTCTTGTTGATAAAGTGGGAAAATATGTTGTTTTCTAACGTAGACTCTGTTAAAAAACAGGTCATGGGTTGATGGTCTCGCCTCCAGCCTCAACTTCCAGCCCTCTGGTGGTCGCCCATAGTGAAGAGAAGACGACTAATGAAAGCCCAGAAACAAAGGAAGTGGTCAAGGAGACTGAGATGAACGTGGATCAGTCCATCAACTCTGCAGTTATCAACGAGCTGTTTGATGGAGTCCTGGAGCAGAGTGAAGATCAAAATGATGAGGATGAGGATGAGGAAGAGGAAGATGCTTTGAATATCTCCTCCATGTCCCTCCTCACTCCCCTAGCAGAGACTGTGGCCGCTGTAGTGCAGAGTCCAGAGAAAAGACTGATGGTAGGCACCAACATGTCTCATTGCATCATTTAGGAGTATTTCATGTTTAAGTTACTGTCAGCCAATGTAGAAAAAACTATTTTGAAAAAAAAAAAAAATTTTCTTTTGATCTTTATGCAGACATCAACTCCAGCTAGCTCATTCATTGTCAAGAGTAACACTCCAGATGTTTCCAAACCTGGCAAGTTCCAGAGAACTAACGTGATTCGGACTGCCTCTTCAGACAGCCTGGAGGCCTCAGATGAGGACCACAAACTGCCGTATAGGTATGTGGAGCATTCATCTATATGCTCTTTATATAGATTTTAGGTGTAATCAAGCTTGGTGTCCTTGCCACTATAGTAGTGTATCTGATATGTATTTGTTTGCTTGTGTGTTTCCATGTGTGTTAGCATTGATGCTTATAGGTCTACAAGGGTGAAAGAGGTTGAAAGACCCAATGTGAAACAGGTGATTGTGAGAAAAGAGGATGTTTCTCACAGAGCAGAGGAACCCAGAGGATCTGGTCACTTCAATATCAAACAGAGGATGAAGGTTTGAAACAGTACTTTTTACAGTACTTTCATGACAGATTACACTGAAAAACTCTGTTATGCATTTGATAAACAGGGCACATGTGCTAAAAAAAGACTTGACAAGCTGTAAAACTGTTGTATTTTTGCGTAGATGCTGACGAACGAGATGAACCTGCAGCAGACAGTTATTCATCAGGCCAGTCAGGCTCTAAACTGCTGTACGGATGAAGAGCATGGCAAAGGATCTCAAGTGGAGGCAGAGGCACAGAGGCTGCTGCTGGTGGCAAGTAAGTCCTTTCAGACAGTACCTGACGTATGCTAGGTATTAGCATTTTATTTCAAAAGCCTTATCTTTTCCTTCATTAAAGTTTCAAAACACCTGGCATAAAACTCTGTCACTAACATGCAGCATTATTGAATATAAAGAAAAAATCCACATGTAAGATTTGAGGCCACACAATATGAACTAATCATCAAAGCTACTACTAACTCTGCTCAAACATGGAGGCAGCCTCTAGGCTTTGTGTAAATTTGCACTGTACAAATGACAAAGCCACATCACTTAAGCCAATAGTTTTTAAAGCCCATCATGTGTAAGACTTGGTGACTCCCAGTGGTAACATAAAAGCTTATTTTTTCTTCCTGTTTTCCCAGCGGAGAGGAGGGAAGCATTGAAGGCAGAACTGGATCGTCTGAAAGGAGACCCAACAGGCAAGAAAACAGCCCCTGCAGCCCCAGAGGCTAATACTGTGTCTGCCTCCAAGGGCTCCATCACCTTACAGGAGTTACGCCTGCCTCTGAAGGCAGACTTTGTGTGCTCCACTGCCAACAAGCCAGGTACACTCCAACTGCATACATAACTAAGCTTTGGTTGCTACCAGTGCTCAGTTTTGCATATTGTCTCCTTGCTGTGTTTTAAAATTCTGGCTTTGAATAGACAGTCATGGGATAAGTGTAAGTAATTACAAAAAGTGAGACATCAAGTCTTAGTTTGTAAATGTTCATAGCTTTAGTCTCGATTTTTAAAAGGTTTATCTCAATTTAGTCTCAGAGTATTTAATGTATTTAATGGTAATCAATATCTGTCTTTTGATCGTTTCAGAAGCTACCAAACATTCCTTCTTCATCATGATCCGTGCTGGGGCAGAAAACACAGTGGCCACACCATTAGCCAGCACACACCGTGGCCTCAGTGGGGACACCCTCGCCTTCCCTACCAAGTTTACCATGTAAACCCCACAGTCCTACTTCTGTTCTTAGGAAAGAATAGACATCATGTTATTTAATTTATGTTTCAGACATTGTTTTTTCCTTTGATATTTTGATTTTTAGTGTTGTTGTTTAGCTAAATTTTAATCCAAAATATATTTTTTATCACTATTTTGAACAGCAATTGGTCAGTCTCTCATTTCTGTTGATTAAGATTGCATAAAAATTGACAACACTACTCTGTCTTTTTCACTTTCAGAACTGATGTTTCCAGTAACTTTGAAATTGACATAGAAGTCTATGGCCTTGTGAGTATCTTACATTGTGGTTTACCAAACCCTTGCTTAGTGCTACATAGTAGCTTTTATGTCCAGTGCAGATGAGTATCTACAAATACTGATACCGCTCAGATACTTATTTTCCCTTTTTCAGTGTCTGTCATTGATCAAAAATGAAAATATGATCTCTAAATTTTCAAGTATTTAACTCCCCACACGTGGATATATGAACCATTTATATCATACAACACACTTTGGACATTTTTTGGATTACTACCTTAATGTTTTTAGTATTGAAGTGCTAGGTGAAATAACTGACTAGTTATTTATAACAAACAAATGCAATACTTGCTGATATCCTCAGGTGCAGAAGCGAGAAGTCTGCAGTGACAAGAAGAAGAAACCCAGCAAGTCAAAGGTAAACATCACATGGAGAATACATTGTGAGGCTACGGTGGCTCATTCTGAAATGCATTTAAAATAGTGTGTGTGTGTGTGTGTGTGTGTGTACAGATATTATGGAGACAAGTTCATGAGGCTCATGATTTGTGTATGTCGGTATGAACAGTTCATGTATCAAATTTTTTTTGAAGTGGAGTGGTTGGTGTACACGGTTGGGGGTGGTGGAGTCCAAAGAGTATGCACATTTCTCTCTGCACAGCTTTTTGCATTTCCTTCACTGGAGAAGAATGTCAATGTCAGTGGGTTAGCAACATATTGATGTCAGACACATTTTACTGCCACTTCCATCTATTTCATCTAAAGCAAAAATAAATCATTTGCTTTACCTTTATATTTTTAGGCTATCACCCCAAAGAGATTCCTTGCCATAACTGTAAGTATTTCAATTTTATTTTCAGCTGTCCAAGAATAATTTTTCCCCTAAAGAATTTCATGACAAAATTGAACTTCTTTTCTGCATTTAAATAGTTTTTAAACTTGTTTGTTTAATCTTTTGTCTTGCAGAAAAGCGTCCAAACACCAGGTATGTAAAACTTAAATCTAATCAAAAGAAATCTTTTTGCATTGTCCAGTCATTTGTAATGGAAGCATCTCTCAAAAAGCTTCAGGAACATGGGTTGTGAGAGCCATGAGGTACTCAAGTGTTAATGAGCTCTTTATTTGTGTGTGTAGTTGTAGCCAGTCCTGGGGGCCCCAATGCTGTTCGCACCAGTAACTTCATGCTGGTTGGATCACACAAGCTCACCCTGTCCTCTATTGGGAAAAACAAATTTCCTCTGGAGAAGGTATAGATGCTCCTAATGACCACTTTTCATTTTCTTCTTGTGTCTTTCCTTTTCTACTCTTACACTTTTAAAGCATGGTTTCCTTCTTTAATGCTGTGTTTTAAAATGGCTGGAATCTTTTTCTTGTCTTTACCTTCTCCATGACTTCTCTGTACATAAATAAAATGCTAATAAATAGCTCCCTTGGATCATAGCCACATGTTCGTGTACAGGCTCTCCAGGAACTCACAGTAACACTGTTTGTTCTCATGGGACCTCATGCTCCACCTGTACACTCATTCACCTACCTTGCTATCTTTCTTTTAGATCATAGATGAAGGAGAACTACTGAGTGGCATGTTTCATACCAAGGTTACTACCTGTCTTGTCATATGTTCCTTGTGTTCTGTTTGTGGGAGCAGGGTGAATATATATTATAACAACTAATATTCTTAATTTTATTGTTATTTTAATATCAGCCTTATCTGACCACAAAGCAGGTCGTATTAGGGAACGTTAATTGCTTTTCATCTAGGGCTGGGCAATGTAATGAACCTCAAGAGTTAAAGGAAAATCACTTGTGTCTCCTGGGTTTATTTTTTATCAGCCAGCTATTGAATTAATCAAAATCCGAGTGTTTCTGTTTGCTTCCCAGAAATACAGTACAGAATATCCTGGGAAAAAATATTGTGCAGTTTACCTGTATTTTATAGCCTATATCTAAACAAAAAAAGTCTTTATTTCAGAATTGACAAAAAATACCTATCCAAGGCAATGAATATCTGAATAATCAGACATTTTGGTCCTGCAGTTTACCACACTGTTCTAGCTGTTTCAAGATTTGCTTTAACCCAATCATCCCTACAATGCTAATCACAATATCTATATACACCTATAAGGTAAAAATTCATCGTAAAATTTCATTTTTGTCCATATTGCCCAGCCCTATTTTCATCTATCCATGACTGTCTGTTCCTTTTAAGCAACTGTTGTTGACTGTTGTAAAATAAACATGCATTATTTGTTTAACCGTGTCTCTAATCTTTGATTGTGAACATTTGGTCAGAGCCTTGCATGAAGTGTTTGTACTTTGGATTCTAGGTGCCATTCTTGTCCCCTCTGGAGGGCCATATCTACCTGAAGATGCAGTGTGAAGTTGGCACAAAGGTGGAGGAGAGGGGCTTCCTGGTGAGTGCAAGCAGATCAAATAATCACTACACATAAACTAACACTGAGGCAAGCACGGGTTTGCTGATACAGATATGTTTTGCTTTCAATGAACCTCTCAGACGATGTTTGAAGATGTGAGTGGATTTGGAGCCTGGCACAGGAGGTGGTGTGTCCTATCAGGATACTGCATCTCATACTGGACGTACCCAGATGATGAGAAGCGTAAGGTAACTGAGTTCCTCTCAAACGTTTTTAGTAGAGCTTCTTTATTCTGTACTTTGGTTTTCATATTCTACTGCTGAACAAGAAAGACTGTAGTGCGCTATTTTTGTTTGTCTGTTTGTTTGTTTATTAGCCTGAGACTTATTGTCTGACACAATTCTGACTTTTTCTCACAGCTACCAATGTAAAGTTGAATCCAAGTGGGTCAAAGGGGAAAAAACAGCAGCCTTGTAAAAACTTGTTGTCTGTATCTGTCTGTTCATTTTAGGGCAGGAGCCAGAACCTCTGATATCATGGGGTTCAAATTAGATGTTTTGGCTTCAGTCCTAAAATGAACACTTTGATGACAGTCCCTTAAATTGGATGATGAAAAAATGTGACAGAGACCAGGACATTTTTTCATCGTAAACAAATTTTTCAGTCCATTTTATCTATGATATGCCAGTCTACTGGCCATGCTGATTAATCTATCAAGCAGTTGTTCTTTAGATGGTTTGTTTTACTAGCAGAGAGCATCTTTAATGTTGGGGTCACCATTTAACTGCAGCTAGCAAGCCAAAGTAGACCAAGTTCAATCTTGCATCAGTCATGTGTCTGTCACAGAATGTGCAGAGGGTCAAGGTGGGATGACATGTATCTCACTGGTGCATTAAAATTGAAAATCATGGACTTGTCCAACTGCACTGATCGTTTAAAAATGACGTAATCACGTTTACAATAATCCTTACAGTTAGCAGCTCTTGTTTCCCTTGACCTTGTATTTAGTATTTGTTTTTCCCTCCCCTCCTCTGTCAGAACCCCATTGGTCGCATCAATCTGGCTAACTGCACCAGCAACAAGGTGGAACCGGCCAACAGAGAATTCTGTGCCAGACCCAACACATTCGAGCTTATCACAGTCAGACCACAAAGAGAGGATGACAAAGAGACACTAGTCAGTCAGTGCCAGAATACCATGTGTGTCACCAAGTAAGTTCATCTGATTTATACAGTACACACATATCCTTTATATCTAAAACTTGTCTATTAATAACAGTGCTCTGCAATGCTAAACAAGAGTTTCTTCTATGTGCAGAAACTGGCTGAGTGCCGACACTAAGGACGAGAGGAATCTGTGGATGAAGAAACTGAACCAGATTCTAATGGATCTGCGTATGTGGCAACCAGATGCCTGTTACAGGCCACTGTAATTACTGCACTCCGTCACAATCAGCCCTTAATTCTTTTAGACTGTCAATATCAGTTACACTCGCAATTTCTAAGTGCAATACAATTATTAAATATTTCTAATTGTGTTTGTTTTACAGGAGAAAAGTGAACAAACACACTATAAAGTTATAGATCAGAGGAAAATAAATAAAGCCATACATTTGAAACATTTCACTACAGTATTTTGTGTAGAACTTTGGGTTTGGCACTATATTTTATACATTTTTTACCTACTGGTTTGATACTTTTTGGGGTATTGTTAAGGTGCTGCATTATTATGTTATTGCCAGTATTTAGTGTAGTAGACATATTAATGCATGGCTTTAAATTATTTGGTTTCAAAGTTGAAATCGATTATATAAATGGTATTGAAATTACAGATTGCTATTAATTTAAAGCAGCACATTTTCATCACATTTATCCAGCATGACAGCAGAAAGCTACACTGATGGATACTTTTGATAATATTTTTAGTTTATATATTAACTTTTATAACTTTTGGCAGGAATTTTACATGGCTTTTCTTCATTTTCAGTCAGATTTTTGATACATGTTATACCCCAGCTTTTATTCTACTTGTGTAGCTTTTTTTCAATGTCTATATAATTGTGTGCAAGCTGAAGTTGGGTAACGCGGGGTTAGATTACACACCCTACACTGTACTGGTTTTGAGAGGAAAAAAAATCTGACAAATGAAAAACAAACATTTTTGATGAGGATCCTATTTTTGATCTAACAAAGTTGTGACTAACCAATGCATATATCAGAACATTTTACAGTGTAAAAACAAAGCAGCCAGTGCTCTTTGGTTGGCAAACTGTTTTACAGTGACACCTTTGGCTTTCTGTACACCAGCTTATCAGTTATTGGCCTACAAGTGTGCACTGATATCAATGTATTTGTTTTAAAAATATTGGCCCATGTATTAACAAGCCAATGTCAAACTCTATGTTTGATGTACAAAAAATACAAAAAACAGGGCTCAACTACACAAAGACAGCTAATTTTTGCTATCATCATACTGGCTTTAAAGGTATTTTTAGCACTGACCTTTAATTTTGTTTGTTACATTCTTTATGGGATGCAAACACAGCTTTAACTATAGAATGCGAGACTCATGTAAAGTGCAAATCTTATCAAAGTGCAGTTTTGTTTTTGTTTTTTTTGTGTGTGCCCCACCATCCACACTCCCCTTCCCACCCACCCCCATGTGCATGTTCTTTATTTGTAAGCAGTAACATCTGAAACACGTTACTATATTATCAGCTTTTGTGAGTCTCTCACTTTGTCCTGCTTATTGATAGTATGTAACAGACTTTACATTGACCCTCAGGTGTTTAAAAATGTAAACTCAGATTTCCTAATAGATTTTTACTTGTGTCCAATTAAAAAAGATGGTGTATTTTCATCATGTTGATAATGAACACAAGCTTACAAAATTACACAACATGTATGGATTCTACACAGCTTCTGCATGTTTTCACAATGAATCTGAGTGAGCAGGAAATATGTTTGTGGTTTCAACAGATACTTGAACAGAATTTAGCACTTCAGCTTGTCAGGTATTTGTGCATCAGTGAGACTTCAATAAACACCTGCTTTGACCAAAATGAACCAGGGTACTAATGTTCAAGTCTTTGTGTCATGTTATTGAAATCAAACATTCAATTGAATGAACAGTACAATGTTTTTTAAAAACATTAGATATTTTATATATATTATATTTTAGATGTCATCTAATATCTAGATATCAGATTTTTTTAATGGTTTGAGGTTTTCATGTAGTGTCAAAGGGAATTATTTTTGTTTACTTAATTTAATTTGTTAACCATAAAGCTAGAGTACATTGTCAACATCTCTAGTAAATCAAACAGGCAGTAGAGGTTTGCTTCTTAGGTCCTTGCCTGGACTCGCCCTTCATTTGAACCAGTGTACTTGGCTCGTTGGTGTTGTGTCAAAGCGTCTTTTTTTCGTACTGGCTCAAAGCTGGTTCAAGCACAGATCCAAGTGTTAGGTGTGTCTGGTGTGATTTGTTAAAGTGCAAGAGGCTTTTCTCAACATTTGCATCAAATTGCTTTTTCATGGCCCAACATTTACAGGAACCTTTGGATTCAGTTAATCTTATTAAAATATGGAGCTGATTCTTGCCTATTGAATTAAATGTAAATCAGGACATTTGTGTGCATCATTACACACTCATTCCCTGCTAACTTTCTTGCAACTTTAAGCTGGCAAGAGATGGAAACACCATGTTAGAGGAGGCTTACAAAAAAAGTACCTCGTGCTTTGTTGATCAGTCATGAATGGCCAGATATTTCTTTTGTTCCTTCCATTTCTTTATTTTCACTGGACACTACCACCACAAATGCCTTTCTTGGTAGAGATAAGTTTAATGCCAGTCCTTTGCTCAAATTTCTCACAGTTGATGACTTCTTTGCAGTCTGCTCAAAAACCAAAGCTAATGGGATAGTTTATTACCCTCACCCCACACACTGAATCTGGGTCACCTAGTCAAGAGAAAAAAAGATTTTACAGCTTTACAGTATTGAGTAACTTGTTATTCTCATCAAAGGCTTCACAGATCTAAGTCGTGAAATGGATATCCCTGCCAACATCACCCTCTTTCTTTCCTGGGTGCTTTGAGGGCTTTGAAACAGAATGGCCAAGTACAGTCCATTCAAATGGATCAGTTTCACTGCTGCACAAAGGAGCCTGTTCAGTCCATCTGTGCCACACTGTGGAGAGCCTGCCTTAATCTCGAAAGAGTCTTTTTAATTTAGCTTGTTATAAGATGTGTTCAACAGTTGTCTTCACTCCACACATCAGAACCCTGTTTAATAACGTTAAAAGAAAATAACTAATAACTGTTTGTCTTCTCGCAGGTATATGGTATTACACAGTCACTCAGAGACACAGTTCATGTCTATAATGCTCAGTCATAATTCTAACTCATGATCTCTCTGAGGTGGTCTGGACTCCACTCTATCAACTACGACCAAGCAAAATATGTGAAGAAACTGCATTTTTCTCTGAACATATCTGAATCATCTGCAAGAACATTCTGTTCTTTTTGTCCTCCTTTTTCCTGACTCAAGAAAATGGGCCCCTCTCCTCACCTTGCAGATAAATCACTGACATTCCCTGCATTCATTGCTAAGGTTGCTCAACTCTTTCACCTTGTGAGTCAATATGCATTATTATTATGCATTGTTTTATTTTCCCTTCTAAGTATTTAAACTTGGTTTAAAAAATGTATTCTATGTTACTGAAGGCAACTTGATTACCTTCCTGCTGAGGCCTGCTTCTGATTTCACAGTGAAATTATTTCATTTCCAGCACTAAAAGACATTCTTGTCCTTTGCATGATACTGTCTTTAAGCATGGTAGACTGAGGTTGCCCACAGCATTGATTTGATTGGCAGATGAGAGGCACAATAATGTTGACGGGAGAACTAATCAAAAACAAAGTTTAAAATTTAAGGGGGACACAACCCAAAAACTGAATAAATACAGCCATCTCCATGTAAGTTGTACTACCTTAGCCATTTTACAATACTACCTGGTGCATTCTGCAACTTTGTATTGTCTTAAAATATGCCAAAAGAAGACACACCCGGCCAGTTTTGCATGATTAACAGACTGGTATCTGATGTTGGTGAAATAAACTCAATGTTAGCTTTTTTTTTTAATGTTTGCTATTGATAATGTCATATTCCCATTTCCAACTGTTTTGACCCAACATTATTATTAAATATATTTTTTCCCTCAGAACAAGTCATTAAGCAGATGATTAAAAATAAAACAATTATTCAATAAATATAGAGATAAAGAACAAAATGTATGATAATGCCAGTATTTTCAGATTTTGTACTAAAGCTTGAAACAAAATTTTTGACAGCCGTAACTCAGCTTCAACTCAGAAGTTACTGTAGCAGTTAAGCTCATCTAAGTTGGCTACATGGCTAACTAGCCCTTATTAAGTAGGCCAATGTTACCCCAACAAAGTGTCACATATTAAGGCTGTACTGCCAACACCCTCAATAACAGACATGTTTCGTTCATAAAAACTCTAAATATATGAACAGATTTACTGTAGTTATGAACTTTATTGAATTGAGTTCATATCTATCTTTGACATGCAAGATTGACGATGTATTATTATTTTATTCTTATTTCATAAGTGGACCAATCACGCTGTCCAGGCCAACAATTGGATGATAAGCAAAAAAATTCTACCAAAGCTCCTCTAAAAATTATAAAATGATGTTTTACAAGCTGCACTAAAGGCATAAAATGGTCTACACCTTCTGTCTCTTGAGATGGTATGAATGTCATCTGTGACCATAGCTAATATTAGTGACTAAATTGTTACTTGCTTGTCGGCATGCCTTTGCAAAAGAAAGGACTGACACTTTTTTTTTTCAGTTGTAAACACATGCCCTACACATTTCTGTGTATCTGGTTTAACAGCAGTGTCAGACACAGCAGTGAAACCAAAGATGGTTCACCAACAAAGAGAAACGTTGCAATATTTCACAAGAGTCGAGTACAGTCTGATACTGAGACAGGTCTTGCAAATGTTTTTTCTTTGGGATTCCCCTGTTTCAGAAAATGCCATTTTAGTGTCAGAACATTTGAAAGATATGTTACTTGTTAAAATGGGTTCAGTACTTACTTTGGTGAGGAAGGAGTGAAGGAATGAATTCAAACTTCACTAACATGCACTTCTCCCATGGGGGGAAATTCATGAAACAACTCTTAGTGCACTGTCTTGAGTCTAAACTGTCTGATTTCACTGGCTTGAGGCTACCAGACCAACAGTTATGTTGGATGCCATCATATCTTATGAGCTTCTAACCCTAACCGTAACCCCCTACCCTAGCTCACCAACTGTGTTTCCTGCCACAGCAGCCAGCTGTTGCAAACTAAAAAAAGCTCTGCCAACGAACACTACAAAACCCTTTATTTATCGGGTTTGTTTAAGTGTAATGTTAATTATTCATCACCACTTAGGAAATTTTCACCGTTAATTTGCCGGATGAATAACAGAGAACATATTTTCATTAGGAACCCCCTACTTTCACTTGTTGTCATCACATTAGTCACACGGAATAAATGACATTGGTTGATTTAATTTCCTTTTATGATGCAACATTGCATGCAAGCTGCAATGTAAGGCTGGGAGGTAATAAAACACACATGGGTTAGGTAGTTAGGTAGACATTAACTTTAAAAATAATATAAATAAAATAAAATAAGTAGCTTGATGTGGAATTTGTGGTAAATTAAAACATAAATAAATAAAAATAAGATAAAATAAAAGAGCGGTTTGGTCTATTAGAGATGCCACTGGACATCTCCATACACAAAAATCACCGTAGGGCTGTTGCCTTTGCCTTCTGTATCAAACTGCTATATTCTATGACAAGACCAGATTGTATGCTAAGATGACACCAATGAATGGCACTTGTGTTAATGATGCAACAATACCAAACGTTGCAGGCGGATGTGAACGTTAGCAAAATTATAAAACGATATTTGAAAATGGCCTTCAAAATAAAACAAAATTTCTTTTTTTTGGCAATAGAAATTAAACCTGTGTTTAAAAAAGGAGGAAACGATGTAATTGTAACTATATTGGTCTACAGTATGTACTTAGCATATTTATGTGATAGGTTTTCCCAGTTTGTTACAATAGCAGCAATAGTCCCAAGCCTCAAGTGCCAAAAAAGGGCTCTGGGGTGCAAAGATAGAAAAAAGATAAAAGTGAACAGCGGAACTCACAGATGAATAATCTTATTAGTCCACAATAATAACAATGAAAATATTTTTCATCAGTGGTGCATTTATTTACATTTGAAAGGATGTCAATGTGGCTGGGTACTGTCTTACTAGGTCTATTTCTACTCATACTACTGTTACTCTATGTTTACCCAGTATTTGTTTAATAGTTGTAATTTTATTGTATTCAGCTGATTCTTCTGATTTGCAATGCAGATTAAATGCTATTTTCAGCAACATTGTTGTTGCATTTCCCAAGTTAAGAATGAGGTTCCACCGGAGATTAGTACGCTCTTATTTTGAAGATGGGAGTGTTTCCGGTTACATATTGATCTTATACCACAAGGAACAGTGCAGTAAATTATTGGTACAAGAAGCCTTACTTTCTCAGTCACAGTGTCCACGGAGATCACTTGAAGAACAAGGTGAGTGAATCAGCTTGGACTTTATATCTGCATCGTTTCACGTGCTCATATTCTCGGGTGGCGTGGAGAGGAATAGTGACTTTCGATTGAGTTTTAAGCGAAATCTGCCCCAGGAACTCCCAATTTTGAAATTTCCTTAACGTAACGTATCAATAAAAGTATGTTACGCACACATACAGTGCATGACTAGTAATAGTAGGGCGTTGGAATAAATTCGGCGTTCAACATTACACGAACTACCACGCGGCATTATAGTTTAGAGGAATCCAAGAAATATATTTTCATTGCACATCGCTGAATGTAACTCTGAATGTATAAATGAATTAGATTGCCAGCGTTCTCAGTTTTTTTGCCATTTATAGAACAGATTTTCAATTGGAGGAATTTTAGTTAATATCAGGCGTCTTTTACTACAAAGAATAGAACATACTGTACCGAATAAAAAGGCTGCATATTAACATGAGCGGCCACAGACCACATTGAATTAACCTTCCTTAGGTCTACTATTTGTAAATTGTTAAGCTAATATTCACTTTAACATAACTTTAATAGCTTAGTTGAACTTGGTCACTCAACCTTCCAAAAAAACAACGTGATAACGTTAAATAGGCTGTGTATGAGTCCACCATCCACATTGGCGCATCATTTATCAAAAGTTAGGGCGCTATTAGATATAGTAAGTATTTATCTCTAAAATCAACGAAACACACTTAGCATTTACAATTTCAAGTAAAACTACGCTATCATACATATTATACCAGCCGATTTTTTCTAATGGGTCGCCAATCGTAAAGCACGTGGCTTTGAACCATTAAAAAAATAATAAAGGAAATCAAGCGTCATATTAAATGAATCAGCCAGAGTGCGTTCAGGGACAGTGGGATTTTTTTTTTTCTTTAAAATGTATGCCAGTTGATCCTGAAGATTTTTCCACAGATTGTATTAGTAATGTGACTGTTTGTCATTGATATGAAATGACCCTTTCACCTCCTTGTTTGTTTTTTTTCTATTCACAATGTGTAATTGCTTCTCTCTAACTGATCAACTACAGATCAGACTAAACAACCACACTGTTGAACACTTTTTGTTTCATAAACTTCTCATGTGACTTTATTAACTATAGCTTTTTGCTGCTGTCTCTGCGGTGTATGCTTGTCGATAGTGTCATTTGGCTTACAATAATGAGTCCGTATTGTGAGACATTTTTACATTTTACAATCATTTCATAGAAATCTGAAACCTCTATAAAAGATTACCGTATTAGATGTTTCTTTCACAAATGACAAAAATACAATTTTGATACTCGACTCTATTTTGTTTTAGTTATTTTACCTTTCAAGTTATTATTATTTTATTTTTTATGTATATGCATGCTGATTAACACTGTAAATGTCTGTCTCTCCCTTTTCTTCCTTAGCTGTAACATGTGTGGTATCTGGGCCTTGTTTGGCAGTGATGAGTGCCTGTCTATTCAGTGCACCAATGCCATGAAGATTGCTCACAGGGGCCCCGATGCCTTTCGATTTGAGAATGTCAATGGCTTCACCAACTGCTGTTTTGGCTTCCACCGGCTAGCCATTGTGGACCAACTGTATGGCATGCAGCCCTTGCGCATTAAGAAGTTCCCTTACTTGTGGCTTTGCTACAATGGTGAAATTTACAACCATCAAACGGTAAGGAAGTTCCTGCTGCTACTCTAAAACCATTTGCATGTTGGTTGTTTGAGTAGGGCTATTCTGCGTAACTTTAGTAGACATATCACTGAATGTGATAGGTTAACAAAAAAAAAATAGGCTAATTTTAAAAAAAAGGCTGATATTATAAATTCACTTGAGCATACACACTTGCTAAAAATCTCTAAAAGTTGGATATTAAAATTAACATTAACATATCGATGAACTTTTTACATTGTAAAACACACTTGTCACTCTGATAAAAAATATGTAAGGGAAACACTGTTCTTTGGCATTCCTTTGGTACTATAATTTCTTGTTTCTTACCAGCTTATATTTACATATCTGTAATATTCCTAAATTGGCCAGTAAATTTATCTTGCCAAATTTTTCTTACTGAAGATATACAGCAGACCTCAGCCTTTAGTATACACAAGATTTTTGGGGACTGAAGTCAATGATATAGGGCAGGATCTTGGATGGAAAATTAGTCTGTAATGCAGATTTTATTGTGTGCTCACAAACACTGGTATTGATAAGGGAAAGGAACCTATACCATTACATATTTTGGAAAGGGCAGGGTGCAACAGGTCATGAATCTGTCACTGGACAACTCACCAAAAACAGCACAGCATGTCAGCTGGCTGCCAGCATTCGTTAGATCCACAGTCATTATGTGTGCAGAAGCATTTTGTCCAAACTCACAAACAAAAACTCTTGTAGCAGGGCTTGATAATAAGGACTGTCCTGTTGCCCAAGGCTAGTAAAAAGCCAAGTCAGGCGAGGAAATCTAGCAACTCAACTGCCATAAAGGGGCGACCAATCCACATCAGCATAAATCTGACCCCTCACGCAGCCCTAATAATAGGAAATATGTGATTTTTAGATCTGGTTCTCCTGTTGCTTCCATTATTGTGAAGAATGGCAAAGAAATTGCCAAGAGTTTAATTTTTATTAAAACTAAAGTCCAGACTGCTTCTGAAGTTACTGTATTAACCACTGCCTGTAAGCATTTAAAAGTAGCATTTAAAGGCTAAATTTTAAATGGTGTCAGAGTGCTAACTCCACATGTAGTCTTGCATAACCAGCCATATCTCTACATTGCAGTACCTGTTTCAGAGAAAGTTCTGCCTGCAGTGATTAACTGTCTGCTACAGTGAGAAAACCCCCTCTGTCACCTTAGGGTGGTGCTAAGAGCAGGATGCAGTGACAATTGCTCTTGTAAAATAGCATTTACAGAAGGCAGACACAGAGGACAACGGCTGACAGTTGCCCAATGGCAGGTTTATATATTAAATAAAATGGTGCACTGGTGCTACATCACACCACTTTCAGCATACTTTACAAAGACCTACAAAAATACCTGCACATGAATATTCTCTGGTGCATCTCACCAAACCTGTGTGTAACTGGCACCACTGTGTGTGTGTGTGCAAGTGTGTGTGTAGAGGGAACACCCTCAATAAAACGAGAGGGCAAGGGATATGCATGGTCTTGTTAAATTTTGCTAACACTATAAAAATACTCTGGCAAATTGAAACTAATGTGATTGAACCTAAAGTCACTTTGTCTTTTCTAATCCTCCAATTTTATTTCAGGTGAGGAAGCAGTTTGAGTTTGATTACCAGACTAAAGTGGATGGTGAGATTTTGCTCCATCTTTATGACCGCTTCGGCATTAAGAAGATGGCTTCTCTCCTGGATGGTGTCTTTGCTTTTATTCTACTGGACACTGCCAACAGAAAAGTCTTTCTGGGAAGGGATACATATGGTGTCCGTCCAATGTTCAAATTCCTCACAGACGATGGGTTCCTTGCAGTCTGCTCAGAAGCCAAAGGTAATTGACTACTTATTTACCCATCTTTAAACCATTGTTTAGTCTTGTAAAATAAGAAAGGTTTTACAGCTTTATAGTATTTCTTAACTTGCTGTTATTCTGATCAAAGGCCTTATAGATATAAGTCATACAATGGACACCCCTGTCAACATCACCCCCTTTCCTCCTGGGCACATTGAGGGCTTTGATTTGAAGCAGAATGGAAAAGTTCTGTCCATTCTAATGGAGCAGTTCCACTGCTGTACAAAAGAGCCTGCTCATGCCATCTACGACACTGTGGAGAGACTGCCAACAAGTACGAAACTGTTCATTGTCAACATGTGTTTAGTTGTATAGGCAGTTGGTTAGCAATTTGAGTGACATTAAAAACAAACTCATGTTTCCACAGGTTTTGATGAAGAAACAGTAAAAGTGAACATCAGAACCCTGTTCGAGAATGCTGTAAGAAAGCGCCTCATGGCTCACAGGAGAATTGGTTGTCTTTTGTCAGGTAAACCATAACTCTGCTGTCTACACACTGAAATAGCTCTTTTTGGCTGTTTGTTACAAAACACAGGATTTAAAAAAAAAAAAACAGTCTCAAAAAATCCCATACTTTTTGAAATATACAAAAAAGCATACAGAAAAATAAAAGCCATCATTAAAAAAACAAAAAAAACAAAACCCAGTATTACCCTGAAGGACAAATAAGAGTTATGCTAACTACTTTTCTCTTACATTCCAGTTTATCCAGAGTCAAACACTCCTCAAAGGAGGAGTGAATCATCATTCAGTGTAAATGTTATTTGATTTGTTTGGGACTTAGTTTCTTGTCACACAAGAATTATATCATATTGCAATTCAAAAGTGTATGTAAATATCCTCAGCAAAATTACTAAAACAGCTCGTTGTTATATATTTTGTTGTGTCCTTGCATTATTCCAGATGGTTTCAACAACATTAAAGTACAAAGTCCCTAATTCTATTGAAAGTGCGACTAAGCTTAAAGTGAATAAAAACTTTCATCAAGACCTTGTGAATGAATATTACAGCCTGAGTCAGTCAGGTAAATTTTCATCATCAGTGGTGGCTAAAATTTACCAAACGCGTGATCCCTCAGTAGTTCATGATTTTACTTAACTGTGTGGTCTAATTTCATTGTTTTGATTAAGAGACCTGAACACTAAGTGGGGGGCAGTGGAGATAGCATCCTCTGTGGATCTATTGGTCCCGAGTATACACTGATGAGGTTCTGGGCTGGTTGGGATGTTGTTGTTGATGTGCTGGAAAACAAATTATTTAAAGCACTTCATTAAAATAGGGTAAAATAGGGTTAAATACAACAGGGCAGTAATCACTGAGATTAGACACTGCAGACTTTTTTAGGTACATGCTGTACATCCATGATAGCAACCCATGACATGGAGTAATAAAAAAATATGAACTTTATGACCAACATTACCAACGTCGGCCAGATTTTAAACAACAGTGCATATCTGAAGGAAATCAACAGTCTGGTTGAAAGGTGAGTGGAGAGAACAACTGTGTGTTTAGCGTCTGCAAAACCAAGAGCTAAATGTTAATTTTAGAAAAGGGAGGTAAAAGACACCTTGCCTAAACCAGTGGAGCTGAGGGGAAGCAGATGAACAGGTTTAGGGTTCCTGGGAATCAGTAGGTTGGATCTTGTCATCAACTTAGCCTGAATTTGTTAAGGCTCCGGAAAGCGTTATTGACACAACAGATGGGGATTATAGTGTTTTGTTTTTATAATCCTCAGGTGGTCTGGACTCCAGTTTGGTTGCTGCCACACTGGTGAAGCTGGCCAAGGAGGAGAAGCTGCCGTATCCAATTCAGACATTTTCAATCGGGTCAGACGATAGTCCTGATGTCATAGCTGCTCGCAAGGTCAGTTCTTTGGACAGAAGGCTTTCACCTAATGTTTCAGCCAAGTTAAATGGAAATAAACCATGGAATCAGTTGTGTTTTTACTTGTGCTTATGTTTGTCAGGTTGCAACACATATTGGCAGTGAACATCATGATGTGATCTTCACTGTAGAAGAAGGCATCCAAGCTTTAGAGGACGTCATTTTTCACCTGGAGACCTATGACATCACCACCATACGTGCCTCTGTTGGTGAGTGTATGATGCAAAAATAAGCAAAAATAAGTTGAATTACAAAAAGGGTTGTAAGTCAGATTTTATAGCTAGTTAGTTATGTTTAATAGCAACTACATATGCTTTTTGTTAATGTTATCTTGCAAAACAATTACAATTACATTGTGACTGTATTGTGCTTGAGCTCAAAATGTAGCTGGCTCTCTCTGTTTACTATAAACTACAAACATTGGGCACTGCATAGACAATGTTTACATATATCAAAAGTGGAGAGAGAAATTTGGAGAAACACAATTGAGCTAATGACAATTTAAGACAAAAAATTAAAGTTTCATTTATTTAGTACCAGTCATGAAAATTCATTCCAATTATTTGTTGCCATTATTAAGGGGCCTTTTTTGATGGTGCAAAAAACTCAAAAAAACTGTGTACAACAAAGCAATGTAAAATGTTTCAAATAAAAAAATGGGTAAAATACTTATACTTATAAAGGATTAAACATTGCTTCTCTTTCAATTAAATATCAATCTAGGTTTATATCCTTCATCCTTAATAAAATATTGCATGACCCTTTTACATTAAAGTTGTTAAATTTTTATTAGAGTAAAAAGTGTTGAATTATAATTGCTTGCAATGGCAATCAAGATTTAAAAAAAAAGACCCTGCAAAACAAATAGCTTTAAAAACTTTTTCGAGTGTTTAAATAAAATTTTGATATACATTTTGTGTGAGTAAGAAAATCAAGAAATTACACACAAAGGAAGTGGATTTTTTTCACTGGAGTCTATTTCTATCAGCCATTTATAAAGAAAAAGAGAAACTACCTCTTAAATCTCTTATTTTTAAGAAAAACCAACAAGAAAGAAGAGAGAAATATCACTAGTCAAGGATATACAGCTTCACCTGTAAGAATCTGTTGACACCACTAATCCAAAGTACAGGACACTACCAAATGTGATGGGTCCATTTTCTGTCTCTGAAAGTTTGAATGCCTCACATTTCTGCTGATGATGTGCTCAATGATGCGACAAAAATGTGTTTGAATATGCTGTATCATTACATTCCTTTTCCTCCTGAATGGCTTGTTTGAATGGTAGTGGGATCCAGTGAGATTAGTTAAAAGGTCAAAGAGGTCAGAGGGACAACATATGAGACATTTAGTGTGCCAGAACTATTGACTGTATAAAAATGGATGACAAAAGTAATGCTGAATACCCCCCTGGTGTCCGGCTATAGTATCCATAGTAAATCATGCCCCCTCAGTGTTAGCAGATGTAACATGGGCCAAATTTAATAAAGTGTTTTTCTGCTAATTTTACAAATTTTTCAATTGATTTTTAATTTTTTTTTGATGCTATAAAAAAGGGGGGGTGTAACATCATGGCTGTTAACTACCCCCTACCTGCCTTTGAGTCGAGTGGGTGTATTGGCAGGATGTCAGTAGTGAAGCACCATCAATAATTGGTCACAACCCAGCACTACATTATCATCATACCAATTATGAAGATGTAGCATCCACACTGCAATAATATCCAACCTGACACACCAGATGGAATATTTCACATACCAATAGGATTGATTTCTCATGTCCATGTGGGAATCAGCTCAAAGACGGTATTGGAAGGGGCATCTTGTTTTAAAAAAAGAAAAAACAAAAAAAAACTTGCAAAATGATTAAATGAACATATTGATGGTCACATTCATGACTCCTGTAGCCATAGAGAAGAGATTGTTACCATATTATGAAACTGTGACACGATACATGTATAACATGCCTTAAGCAAATGAAGTTGAAGTATTTATGTAGCATTTATTTGAGATTAATTTATTTTTTTTAATTATGGAAATCATATTTTCCTGTCATTTTTTACTGAAAGATGTGATCATTATATTTCTTAATGTAGTGATTTGTTGTTAAAGATCTGAAGTTGGTGTGACTCTATGACAGGATTTATTGTTGTATTTTGGCACCAAAAAACAACAACAACAACAACAACATCAACAACATCAGTTGGTATTGTGCAGCTCTTTTGTCAACAGTCATGGCCAAATTGTATGCTCCTGGAATAATCATCAAGGCTGTTCAAATTCTTTTTCATAATTTTAGCCTTCTTTTAAAGGCTTCTACATACGCTGTTATAATTTTTGTGACTTTGCTTTTTGTGACTTTTGCATTGAGGTAGATTTGTACTAGAGCACCTTTATCATTCATTTATAGAAATTCATGCTGTGATATAACATAATTTTGTGTGATGTCACTTTGTAATTAAACACTTTCCTATGTTTCTTCCTCTGTAGGAATGTACCTCATCTCAAAGTACATCAAGGAGAAGTCAGACAGTGTGGTGATTTTCTCTGGAGAGGGTTCTGATGAGCTCACTCAAGGGTACATTTACTTTCACAAGGCAAGTCCTCCAGAAACAAGTCACTCCTGATGAATAATACATAGCAAATAATGACATAAAGTTCAATATTTAGCTGATTAGTAAATATTGCGTTGGCCCACAGAGTCCAGCAACAGGACGCAAAAAACACAAAAAGTTGAATCAAGACACAGGAGGCTTTGTGGCACATAAACCATTTTTCAGTAAAGTAATAGCAGGCAAAGTAGGACAAAGTATGACAAAAGCAAGTAAAAGAGAGTACAAGTTACAATAGCTGGGGCCATTTGACCTGGTAAACTCCCCGAGGGGTGCATGCTTACTGCATACTGAGCAACAGAGTCACTTCCCAGCAGCTGAAAATCGAGTCCTTGCAGGCCTCCGGTGGCTGAAGTTCCCATGTAGCTGCAGTAATGTAGCAGTGAAAGTAATCAATGCTGAGCTCTTTTTAGACACATAAAAGTGACCGTGGTGCTTATTCAGACATGAGGCTGTTCACCTGAATGTGTTAAATTGTTAGGTGAATGTGAAGGGGTGTGTGTTGTGAATGTAGATGCTAACAGGCTTTTTTTCTTCTCCTCCAGGCTCCAACTCCCAAGGCAGCAGCAGAGGACAGCGTTCGGCTGCTGAAAGAACTCTACATGTTTGATGTGCTTCGTGCAGATCGCACCACTGCTGCACATGGGTAACACTTTTCCCTTCACTATCCATCCTTGCACTCAAATACACAATAAAAAAATACTATCCAAGATAATATTATCTCCTTTTTGTACACATTTTAAAAGCTGGAACCATAAAATGTTTAACAACTTTGCTCGAATTAATAACTTAAACAACTAAATGTTAAACTAAATGGGTTTGAATGCTGGTGGCATCTGTTGAATATCTCCACGACATTAAACATTAAAATATTTTGCAGATGTTCCAGTCAAGTTCTTTGTCCTCTCTGTACTAAAACATTTATGCTCCATGAATGCACTTTCATTTTTTTACTTTAATTATTTGGTCTTCTAATTAAAAAGAAATGCACTGACTTAATTGGCTGGCATTAGAAATAGCACTATTAATGTTATGCAACTGCTTTTAGAAATGGTAATGAAATGGTTCAGTAGCCTTGATGGAAAAACTAGAAATGTCTCTTGATCTACAGTTCTTTAACGGAAACAAAAACATAAGGTGGTCACCATGATTTAAGAGCATCAACAGTAAAATAAATAATGCATCATAATTAGAGCAGAACTGATTTCATCAAATTACAAGAAACCTGAGGATCTGCAGGAATGAATGTCACAGAACTGATAAAGTAATACTAATTTTGATACAAGTAAGCAAAAAAAATTAATAATTAATTGTGTGACACTGTGTGCCATCGTGTTTGTTGCCCATGGATTAATATGTTTTCTGAGGAAAACAAAAATTTGCTGAGCTCTGCGTGCAGAAGTCTACAATCACCCCACCTCTTACCTTGTAATTATCATATAGTGAATCATTTACAATAACTTTGGAATTTTTTTTCTCTCTGATGTTCCTTTTGATCTTCAGGCTGGAGCTCAGAGTGCCTTTCTTGGACCACAGATTCACAGCATACTACCTTTCTCTGCCTGAGGAGATGAGGATTCCAAGGGTCAGTCGATCTGTCCAGTGTTGTGTTGTGTTGTCTGAGCACAAATCAAATAAATAGTGTTAGCTTCACTGTCATTTAGGAATCCTTTGAGAGATTGTTCTAGCATTGCTTTGTTATAATAGTGTTATCTTTCCTTTGTAAGCAGCATGGAGTGGAGAAGCATCTTCTGAGGGACTCCTTCAAAGGTCTCAACTTGATCCCTGATGAGATCCTGTGGAGGGCTAAAGAGGCCTTCAGTGATGGGATTTTGTCTGTGAAGAAGTCCTGGTACACCTACCTGCAGGAGCACATCGAGTCTATAGTGGGTTTTATTATTCAACAGAGTATTCATTGTTTTTTTTTACACAAGCATCATCTTAGTCAGAGTTGCCAAGGCTTATGCATAGGGATAAATAATACAATAAAATCTTGGTTTGGATAAGTGTAAACCCAGTGTCAGTCAAGGTGCACTGTGTTGGCATCCTGTATCAGTGACACACCCTGCCTCCTATCTGTAGGGGCCGGAACATGCATTTGGGTGTTTAAGGAATAAGATGTTAGGGCAGATTCAGGTTTAGCCTATCAGCTGGTGCAGTACCTACAGTGAGTGTTTCTCTTTAAATGTCCATACAAATGGCTGTCCATGCCTCCATCTTTCACACTGACACTTTTTGTATTGATGCAGGGACACAACTTGTGGTTTTGCCACAGTGTTTGTTTATAAAGGGTTATTCACATGCAAGTTAGACTGAAAATATTTGAAAGACGGCAAAATCATGTCTAATTTCCCTCTACAAATGACTTGTATCTTCTCTCAGGTGAATGATGACCAGATGGAGAAAGCTCACAAGACGTTCCCGCACAACCCCCCTTGCACCAAAGAGGGCTATTACTTCCGACAGATCTTTGAGAAGCTCTTCCCAGGCCGAGCTGTGTGGCTCCCTCATTACTGGATGCCACGCTGGATCAATGCCACAGACCCATCGGCTCGGACCCTGTCTATCTACAAGCAAGAAAAAGATCAGTGAGCAGCTGTGGAACAGCTGTTTGCCTGTGTCTGTCTTTCTGTCTGTTAGCAGTATGTTGGGCTTCTTAGAGCATTCTACGTGTATCATGCTTAGCTTTGCTTTGTTTAGCTTCAGTTACATTGGAGAGCGTTGCGTCTCCCTCTGTCTCCCTCTGTTGTTCTGATGACAGAAAGAAGAGTGTAAGATGCTTTCAAGAAAATTAAGTCATTAATTAGAGTTGATAACCTAAAACAAGTTTCTTTACCTAATTTCAAATTCAATGTAGAAATTTAACATTTTTGGTGAATTAAAATCCATGAAGATGCATTTTAGATAAATTAGAATTATGAGGTAGCTAGAGATCCCCACTTCTAGGGAGTTGTGGAGTTTAGTTACAGTTATTAACTGGATTATTGACAAAGGAGTTGAGGGGTAACATTTGCGACTGCTACTTTAAATATGCTGAAATCTTTCTGTGTGTCAGAGTGAGCAGAGCTAAACCACAAGCACAGGTGTATTATGCACCTTAAACAACGCATGGGCACAGAGAATCACTTGTTCTGTTACAGCTAAATCTGAGGAACTCCATCAAGGTCTGACAAAGACGAGTTAACACTGACCCGAAAGTTGGGGTTAGACTATATGCATTATGTGTAAAGTACCATACTTATGTTCTTGTTTTTTTAATCCCTTTCACAACAAATTAAGTTTTTTTCTTCTTCTTCTTCTTGTCCCTGCTCTTTGCCTACTCTCCAGGCAGCAGGTGGTTTACCTTTATTTCATTGCTCTTTGGGTGCAAATAAACTTGCAGAGCAATGAAACTTGCTTAAGATGCATACACCTCATTATCTTTTGGGTACTATAAGATATGTAATAGTACCAGATTTGAGAGAGCAGCTGCACAGATGTCTGTAAAAGCTGCCCTGAGGAGCAGCTTCGCCAGCTGAGTCTGGACTTTAGTGTCATGGTTTATAGTGACTTTTCTGTTGTGTCAAGAATTTTTTTTTTATTTGTTACATTTTTTGTATTTTGAAATGTGCAAAAATAATTGTTATTTTATCAACATCTTTAAACCGAAAGCGATGCCACATCACTAACCCTGATGCTGGTTGCCGTCTGAGTTCTAGTGATTTCTACCGAAAAGGCTCCGTCTCAACACTGTAATGGAACCAAGCTAAGTTCAGCAGCTTTTTTTGCTGATACTTCATAGGCACCATAGCCTTAAAGTTGCTGAAGACTTGATAATAACTATATCCAAATAGTTTCTTGACTGTATCTTGATGTGGGATCATATTCATCACTCAACCTGTTTACATCAGATGCCTGCTAGGGAGAAGATTTATGTTGACTTAGGTTAACCTTGTTAACCTTGTTAAATGTCTGTATTTAGAGCTGCTAACACCAAAAAGCCTGATGCTGTAGCTTGTTGACGGGTATTTTATGTAATTTGTGTGAAGAATATTTTAGCAGTTTCTAACTGATAGAGCTGACTCATATGTGACCATTTTCAGTGAAACTAACATGGTTTTTCACACTGATTAATGCCACCTCTGTTGTACTTCTCTTGGAACTAGGCCTTTATTTAAGACTGGCTATGCAAACAGGCGTTTGTTGAAGTGTAAAATTAGGGTCAGGCGATATAGAGGAAGAAACTTGTCAATTTTCATATTACATCAATATGAAGAACCTTGATTTGTCAATAAATTGCATATAATTTTTTATGGAATTTATCAAATGATATTAAAAGGTTACATAACTAATATCAGCAGATTTGAACTGTATCGCCTGCTCCTGGGGTGAAGAGATTTTAGTCAAGGAAATGGGCAAACTAACAATGTACTGCATTTCAATAGCCATTAACTGCCGTATTGAAACTATTGGAATATATTGAACATCGTAGGCATAATAGTTCTGAGCATAATCGCTTGCAAGGCTGTTAATGGGATTGCATTATATTTTTAGTTTTGTGATATAATACAGTAATACTCACATTTGCACTATTTATCTGACTTGCATTCTCCTTATTGCATTCATACTAATTACTGCTAAAATAAATTCACCTCTTGGGATTAAAATGTGTTGTCTATGTAGTACCTCTGTCATCCACCAGAGTGCATCCTTACCTCACCTTTAAAGATGTGCGGACCGTCATCTTTCTTTCAGTCTCAATTAAATATCACAAGGAAATCACAACTTGCAAGCTGATGTTGAACCAGTAAAGAAAATACTTTTAATATTTGATAAACCACTATAACACACAGCTATCCTGTCATATCACACCTTATATCCAGGTGGAGAACATGACAGCTCCTCTAAAGTCACTTGAAAGCAAACATGAGAACCTGTCCCAGTGTGTTATTTATAAAACAATTGCAATCAAACAGTTATGAGGCACTATACAGTGACTTTGGCAGTGCAATTTTCAGCATACCCTCGGGTATAGCCTTGCTTTGATGGTCCACAACAACATTTAGTCTTTGTAGCATGGCAGATGGTTAAAAACGCTGACAGAAAACACTAACATTGATAATGACACCATTTCCCCTCCTCTCGTCCCGATCTACCTTCTGCTGGGACAAATGAAACTGGCACAAGCACAGCACTACTACGTCACTACAATGTGGAAATGAAATCATTTTATTCAACTAACAGCTACACACAGTTTGGAGAAAACAAAACCAGCCTAGGGTACCCCTCCCATGGATGAGGAATGGCTAGATGCAAAGCAGGCAAGCTGAAGAGTTGACTGTTTAGCGGCGCTTGTTGTATGTCTGTAATGTGCTCCACTCATAAGACTCTGCAAAGGGAGAAGAGTGATTAGAGTTTGAAAACCTTTCACACTAATGTTTCTTTTATTTATTTTAGTCTATTGATTAAGAAAGAAATATGTTGTTTGACTTTACCTGGCTCCTCTTGGCTTCTTTTCCCCATCAGTCCAACAAAAGAGTTGACTTTATGCCCTAAAGAGAAAAGATGCTTTTATTCAGAAGTTTTTTTATGTTTGCAGTTTTTCCAGCTCTTGGACAGGATTAGTGTCACACAGCACACTGCAACCAATGTCCTTACCAGAAGTTTTGAAACAATGAGATCAAAAGTTACAATTTTCTCAATACAACACCAATTTCTTCAGAAACACAGCTTTTAAGAGAGTCTGAAAAAAATCTCATTATTCATGTTTGATTTTTTCAATACATTTTTTCTTAATTTTATAAAAAAAAAAATTTAAATATTTCATTCATTCTGAATATTTCATTTAAAATCCATTATATCCATATAGTCTCCCTATTGTTTTGTTTAATTTTTGTTCTAAATGTTTCACAGCTGTCTTCACACTGCTGGAGAGATCATTTAATTAATTACTTTTTTGTTATTTTAATCATTA
>JAPZDV010000008.1:21114566-21126353 GCA_029814665.1 Acanthurus lineatus
TTAATTACTTTTTTGTTATTTTAATCATTAAAAAACAGCATTTTTAGTTAAGTGTTTTCAACCTTTTGTATTGTAACTCATTAAAACAAAGCTCTACATAATTGTGAGGATACATGTTGTTATAGGACACATATTGCATAACTGCAGGTTGTGACCACCAACAAGTGATTGATCATTATTAAACCTAAAGAGGTAACAAAGAAAGTAGATTCAAGTTTAAAAAAAAACAAGTTTGAAAAAAAACTATGTAGAGGACAAGTGTTTTGTTTTAATTTTTGTGTTTTATTATACTCCTCCCCTGCTAACTGTCTTTGTGTGGGATTGCAGAAAGTAAACTCCTCTGAATGTGAAAAAAAAATCTTCCCTGACAGTGTAGCATGGATCTGACCTTGAAAACTGTTTTCAGTGATAGCAAGTTCAAAAACACATTTCACTGCTTTAATTTCGGTTACGTGAAACCAAACCAGGTTTGTTAAGACCCACACTGAACTCTAGTGAGACACTGGTTCCTCTCTGGTTTGCTGTGGTGTCAGTGTGACAGACAGACTGACTGGGGCCCCTGCCAATCACAGTAATGGACTGTGATATGATCGGGGGGTGGTATTGGATTGAGGTGTTATAAAACTACAGGGGCCCTGAGGGAATATCTTACATTACAAATATCAATATTGGCATTAGACTGATGAGAGTTAATGTTAAAAATGAAAATATACCCTTGTTGCTCAGGCCTGAATCTTTTGTCTCACTGGAGAAATGAGGAAGAATTTGTCTTGCCTTTGCCTCGATTTTTTCATTCCCTTACTAATTTTGTTCTGTTGTGTAAGAAATTTGTGCAAGAGTCCAAGGGTAGAAGGCAGACATGTTATAAGTGAAGAGTGAAATGCATATCCATCACAAGCGTAAACAATCCAATTTAACTCCCAGATGTCCTTGGGGCATTGATCCCAGCACTCTCCCGCTCTCTAATGATGAGTGACTTATGGCCATGCCTGCATAAGGAGGATAAATTAGATGTATACTTATTCATTTTGTGCTGTGTTGCATCACAGAGAGGGTGACTAATTTAGACAAAAACCCCTGACGGAGAGGAAAGAAAATCCCCTCCTACTCATTCCCTTTTTCCTCTGCGCTCCTTATCACTTTCCTCTTTGTCACACACTGCTCAGGACCACCCTCCTGCCTGGCAAATTAATGTGGTCCAGCATTCAAAGAAAGAACTCATACTGTGACATACAAAATTATCTTTGGTCACTGTTAATTAATTAAGTGCCTTCTTCAATTTGCACTTTCTTTAGAAAAAATGACTGACATAAATGAGCAGATTCAACTCAACAAGAGGTGTCTAGAATATCCAGTGCTGATGATAACTAGAATATTTAACATGTGAAATAAGAATATTGTGTTAATTATACATGTGTGCTAATATTATTTACCTTTTACAGTGCTCCATAGACAATTCTGTCAATCTTTTGTTATCTCTTTGTCACAGTAGGTGGCGGTAATGCAGCTTAACGCCTGCCACGCCATGAAATGGAGAAGTCCTTTTAATGCAGTTGCTCATTGAGAATATTCATGGCAAGAAAAACATAGAGCACAAAATCCAAGATAAACTTGACCAATAGCTTTTTGTTTTTGAAAAATATCATAGACATCATTACGATATTGTTACCATAAATTCTCAAAGCCAGAATAATTGTGAATTAAAAATCTGATATCTTCAGCTCTCAAGTCGGTGTTTTAATACTTAATAATTTGACATTAAGGTTGAAATGTGTGAGATTTGATTCCTCCCATTGTGCAAAGGCTGATTAGTCATACTTGGAACTTAAACAAGCTCACCCATTTCTCTTAATTTTTTACCACCATTAATGCCAGCTAAATAATGTTAGTAGGAATATTTTTACCAGTATGGTTCCTTTCTGGAAATTTAATCATCTAAATTCGATGGTATGGTTTTAGTATGTTATGAACAGCAAAGCAGCATTATCAGTGCTGTTGGGGTTAATTTACGGTTTTAGCAGGTTTATTCTGAGCCTAAAACACAGGAGCAGGGGCGTTGCTAACACTGAGGACACTGATGTCAAGTTGTCTATTTGTCCCGGAAATGTGTTTGTTTTAGCAGCCTGGGGGCAGATTCCACAATTACACGTGTTAAACACTGAGTGTGCTTTTAGGCTAATTTTGGAATTTTTAGACTTCTTAAATGTGATGACTTGGGGACCATCTAAGAAGTGTTCACATTATTAATAAAACTTACCAAAAACATTAATGAACAGCTATGTGATTTTATACAACATGACTTTACTAACTTGTAAGGGAAATAAAATGACAAGAGATGATACAAAACTTACTTTTGTGAGTGATCTGTGCATTTGCTGAGGAAAAAAACAGAGAGCAATGTTTAGAAGAGTGTCCACAATGGGGAAGAAAAACCAATTCAGTTCAACTCAAATCAATTTTATTTATATAGTGCCAAATCACAACAAAGTTGTCTCAAGACACTTAACATATAGAGCAGGTCTAGACCACATGTTATTGAGAATAAGGTCTTACCACTGGAACGTTTTCCCATCAGACCGATGAACTGATTCGGCCGCGGTTTTCTCGTCATCCTCAGGAGGATTTCCCTGAATGGGTTGTTGGACAGCCAGCCGTCCTGGGGGAGAAAATCTAAATGAATATTAACTGAGACACCAAATGGCTGGCACACAATACATGTGGAAGTTTTAACATTTTAAGAAAAAAAAAAACAAAGCAAGAACTGTCAGGTGAAAAGTTATTTTTACCTGGTCAGAGATAGAATTTAATTGAAGTCACTGAACTTAGACTGTTTATGAAGATCACATCTCAACAAAAATTTTTATGTTTGTTATTTTTATATTTTTATATGTTTTTATAATTATATGGTTTAAAATGTGTGTTATTTGAGCCCTAAACCCCCATGCACACACCTCTATCCATATGCATACACATAAGATTAAATTTTGAACTTTCATTAACGTTTCTATTTCCATCCAGGGATATAATTTTACAATATGCATTAGTCTGACTGGGATGTGGACCTGGGGGCCACTTATGTCTTGAACACTAAGCTACAATGATTTATTGTAGACTCATTTATCTGCAGAATGGCCCTGGCCCACAGTTTAGACTACTGGCATGCTTCCAGTTCGCAATGTCACACACAGGACGTGCCTTTTATGTCAGTGGAAATGGTTTGAACTTCAGCTCCTACTATTCCATCCACTTACGGGTTTATTTAATTTCTGGGCTTTTTAGCTCGGAGCACTACAACAGTCCCATAATCATGTTTTATTTCATTCAGTTTTAAAAGATTGTTTCAACTGTTTGTAATGCAAATCATCATATTTTAAAATCAAGTGCAAAAAAATATTTCATTATTATTTATTTATACCTATTAATGATATATCTGATGGCTGAATTTGCCTCAGCTTTATGTGTGTATCACTGGGCTGATATTTTGGGACACTGAATGAAACAGCTGTGAAAACAGGAATGATCACACACTGGTGGTTTTATCTAAAGATTCAAGAAATCCAGCCTTTGAACCCATAAGGTAGTGCACCCAAAGGGAGGACTACTTTTCAGTCAGAGAACTGCGGTCAATTCATCGTGGTGACAAAAAGGCGCTATATAGGTCTGATAAGTTGCATGGGTATGGGTGAGGGAATAGGTGAAACTGAAAGAAATGTATTAAAAACATATTTTAAGAAACCCTAAGCCTCTCGATTATTGTTTCTAAATAGGAAATATTACAACTTTTACATCTAAGACTTTATCCATACATCTCATATTGCTCAATTTTAAGCACAGTGGTGCTCAGCAGATATTTGCTGTTGGAAGCTTTTAGTAAAAAATAACTTATGTATAATTAAAACTGGGGTTAACCAGTAAATTTATAACCGTAGAAAACCCGTACAGTTTTTATCTTAATCACATGAAAGAGAATTTTCGCTCTTTCATAATTGGGTTAAATAATTATGAGAGTAAGTAGTAGAAATAAGTTTCTGCAACCTGTTCAGAACAGAATACACAACTATTTATATTACTATTGCTTTAGACTACAACATCTTGACAGAATTAGTGGCATTTATGAAAGACTGAGTTGAGAATATTAATAAACCCCCACTGGGGAATACCTGGATTTTATTACTGCTCCAGTAGTCAGCCTCTTCTCTTGGGTCGCTTTCCTCGCAAAAAACTTGGGCGACGGCGAAAAAAGCCATTAAAACAGGAAAAACCAACAACTTCATGATGCTAAGCCCGTTTTAGAAGCAGTAAGATTCAGTAAGACTTTAAATAACTGTCGATAATTAACTTCAAAAAAACCAAAAACAAAAACAGCAAGGTTTTGGGCACGAGCAGCAGCTGTACTGTGTGCGCACTGCTTCTCCTCTTTCAGCTCAACAGTAGTCCATAGCGCGTGCGTGCGTGCTTGCGTGCCCGGCCGCTGTTCCCAAAGCTCCTCGCGCTCGGTCTCTGCAGTCGCTACTTCAGTCTTGTGCGTCTTCCTGACCAGTGAGCCTTGAACGCGCTCCTATATAGCAGCCCAGGCAGTGATGCTCGGTAACGCCATTACAGTAGTGTGATTACACGCGCCCAGTCACGAGCATACTAATTATTTATCAGTTGGGACAAGTTTGACAGCACTAACTGTAAATGATGTGCGTCAACGGTCTATGTTTGATCTGATTTCCTTATAAATATTCAGAAATGTATGAATCTTATAACTCACAACAACAACAACAACAATATGCTTTAGTGACTCACATCCTTTTAACGGTAAGGATTTTAGATAACAAGAAAAATAAGACTTTACTTAAAGGTAATACGAATGTTACTCTTGTTTATTACTTGCTAGTTTTATAGCAAAATAACAGTGGCAGTTTCAAACAGGGAAGCTTAATGTGTAGTGTAGCCTATAGCTCTTTACGACTTTTTGGATGACAATTTTGAGTGATGGTTTAAATGGTAGTTACTTTTATTTCCTTGTAATCTTATTAAAATCTTACATTCTTAAATCAGCTTGGATGGGTATATAAAGAGAAAAGCCTTAAGCATAAAGCCCGTTGGGTTGGGACACTTAAAGATCATGCCTTTACCTTAAGACCCTCCCATTTCAACTGTATTAAAAACGTCAGTGCATCCGTCTCACAGGGCGTTATTTGCAGAAAGCTCTTAGTCCAATCCAAACTGCTACCTTTCATGCAGTAAGATTTCAGTGAGCAGTTACAAAGGCTGTGGCTAAGGATGCATTTATCTAAATGTTGCAATATGTGAACTTCCTGGGGCCAATCAGTGTCTCTGGATGAAATTACAAAATTTGACAGACATTTTTCCTCATGCTAGTTTCAGATAATAGTATTAACTTCATATTTAAATGCACCAGAGTATAGGAAATATCTTGCTCTATTTAAATTTTCTAGGGGAAGTCTCCATACCACCCATTTAATAGTCCCACCCACATTTTTTTTTATGCTTCTGACGCCAGTGGGGAAAGCTCATACCACTCCACAACAAAACACTCATACAGGTCTATGATGACGCATTTGCTTTTACGTGGCTTCCATACACATTACATCATTTTTAAACTGAGTTGGACAACACTTTGAATCACATATTTAGTTATATACCGTGTGGCCAATATAGCATGTTCCCACAGCTTGAAGAAAACGCTGTATACAGGCCTCTTATATTAAAGCTTGAATGGAATGGTGGGTGACCTCAGAATGCCACTGATTTCCATTTAAAAAGCTGAGTTTTGGAGGATGTTCGGGATGAATAGACTGCCATACCAAGTTCAGTGTGTGCACACCTCAATGAGCACTTAATTTTTTTCATGTGCTTTTATTCCATGAACAATATGTTCATTTTATTTACCCATGTGCTACAGGCAAATGCAAATGTTATCCGAGGATGGGAATAGACTCCAATGTGTCTTCTATGTGGCTATTCATCCATTTGTTCAATTAGTCCAAGGTGCAGTGCCGCTTTACATTACAGGAGTATTTCAGAAGGATGTTTCGCATTGACTGGCTCTAATTGACCATTCTGTATAATTGGTCATCATTGTATCTGAGAATTACGAACCAACAGTATAGAGTTTGAATTTGAATTTAAATTTGTTTTTTCTGAAGTTCCACCATAAAGTGAAGAAGTTCCATAGAATGTCCAGTGCAGGTAAAGTGACCATTGGTAGATTAATATTCCTCAGGGATCTCTATCAGTGGGGAAGCTCCGTGGTCACAGAGCCACTCCCGACTGGAACGTAATCATCCTCCCAACTGTGACAGCTCATCCAATTAACAGACGGAAGGGGGAGGTGAGGGGAGAGAGCTGGAGAGAGAGAGGTGATGGAGCTACTGGAACCATGGGAGGGAGATGGAGGAGGAGAACCGAGAAAGAAGTAGGGCGTATAAAAAGCAGGGTGCCATCAAAGTTGGGGCACAAAGATAAACTGATATGGAGATTATGTTGGGAGGTGCGGACAAATAAGACATCAGTCCAGAGAGCTGATACCGCTGTGTACGTAATACGATCAGCTGGTAGCCGATCATTGTGGGCACTCCTGTAACATTGATAAGGCATCTTGCGGCAAATGGGACTCTTCCATGGATGAATATATTGAAGCATAATTTGATTTGTGCATGGAATGAATCCAAAACAGATCATTTGCTGGAAGAGACAACTGAGTCAAAGCAAAACAGAGCCAAGAGTTAAAAAGTCCCTTGTGTAAATAGGAATCCTGCCAAAACACTTAATTAAATATTTCAATTAAATATTCAATTAATATTAAAGATATACTGTGTTACTTTTTTTAGAAACAGTTTTGGCAATGTAGTCTAGATGGCCAATGTGCTCCTTTTGTAATAATAAATACAATAAATGCAAACATAAGTTGGGACCTTACAAAAACAAAGAAAGACCTTGAAGATCACACTTCTGTGTGAAAACTGGCCTGGATCCTGTTTTTTCATTGGATGAGACCTTCAGGTACTCAGATAAAATAACACTGACTTCAACTTCTCCATCTTAGACTCTCCCATTTCCCTCATCTTCTTCTTCTTCTTCTTCTTCTTCTTCTTCTTCTTCTTCTTCTTCTTCTTCTTCTTCTTCAGAATCCTTTTAGAATCTTCCCTTTGTCTTGTCCTCACGAAAACACACTTTTTGTTGATTAAATGCTTTTGAATATAAAATCCTTTGCTGGTCTCTTAAACATTGTGTAAGAGTGAATGTAACCAGACTCTACTCTGCAGAACTCCAAATCTTCAATCTTACCTACCATAATTAATTATTGTGGTTCCACATTGGTTTTCAGTAAATTAAATGAGACTGAATCAATAAGTTAGTTTTCATTTACCTTTTTAAGGTTGGTGCTCTGAGGGGAATTAAATGCAAATTAAATTCTTTTAATTTTAACTTCTGATAGTCAAAATCAATTTGTTGTGGCATCAAATTCCCCCACACATATAAAGATAAATTACATATAAATTTCACTCTGGATTTCAGGGAAACTTCATTACTTGCCCTGTATGTAATCTAATTCAAGACTACTTGTCTAATCAAGGAGGAATGTAATAACTTTTACAAAATTACTCCTTCTGGCAGTTAATGTAGTAATAATTTATTGATGAAAAATGGTACTTGTGGTACCTTACGTAAATGTATGAGACTACACAAACATACTTGTAAGTAAATTATCATATTGGCATGCTTTTCACCTAAAAGATGTAGTGATAGTTTAAATTGGATTTAACCAGATATTTGATGACAGGAGATCATGCAGTTAATTTTCCAGCATGAAAATTTGATAACAGCGACATATATGAGCTGCCACAAAAGCTCCTCCTTCTGTAGATATGTTAGACTTGTATGTAAATAAAAGATGCAACAAAAAGCAATACAACCTGCAAACTAATCACAAAAAAGGCTATTTGTCAGAGCATCCCAGAGTGACCCAAATGAACATCTCATAGGTTTTACTCATCATGATGGGAAAAATGACCTCTTAACTGCTACATTTACCATTTATGCTGTCATTGAATGAATCCTTAGATTAAAGGAATGGGAATTATATGTAAGTGTGAACAAAGTGGCCTTACTCTTAATTAAAATCCCATTTGTATTCATACTGAGCACTTATACTAACAATAAGGGCAATGTATTTTGTTTTTTTCATCTGATCCATTTAAAAACCAGTAGAAAACATAACTCAGTAGTTTGAACAAAGGAGCTAATAACTGATATGATATTAAATATATGCACAAGGCTGTGGTTAGTTTTTCTAGGAAAGTTTTATTGAATTGAATTGGATTGATTGTTCACTGAAGCTACATTTCATATTATCCTAGAAATCTTTGTGTTTTGGCAAAAACATTGTTAGATTATTAACATCTTTAATGAATATACATTCACTGTATATTCAGTGGATGTATATTCAAAAAGATTAATTTCTTTTTTTTAAAATTCATGAAAACTAGAAACGTGGTTTACTCCTATGTTTCAAATTCTATATCCAGGGAACACCAGGGGTCATTCAATTCCCATGGTATGCGATCGAATTACATCACAAGGAACACAAATATCAGATACAGCTCAACTATAACCTGGTTAAGGACCACAAAGTGAGAGTGTGTATAGCTTACTGGACTGTGCTGATCAAATCTGGAGTTCTACTGGTGGGTCCCGAGGATGAAAATGTTGGTCAATCTTACGCTGTGTCTTTGGTCCCAATATCTTAAGAAATACTTGCCAGTTGACTGTGAAATTAAATGGTATAAAAAGGGTGATTAGTAACTTATCTATTCATCCCTAAACTAAAATTCTCCCTTGCCGATAAATAGCAGAATCAAGGAGACAGATTTCCAGAACACACTGGGCTGACATCCGTCGCTGACTCTCACTGATGGCCCGACAAGAAGTGATAGCCAACCATCGGCTTGGTGTGTCCCTACCCTTAGGTATTGCAACATACTAATGTTAGCATGCTAGTAAGGGCAATTATCATAGAATACATAATGAAAACTTTCGTAAAATTCTGAGTTGGTTTTAATGATTTTTACACTGCAAACAAACCTTACCAAGGTTTGCTAGAAATTGGACTGAATCACGCCTCAGACTTGTGTGTTTGGTGAGCACTAGGGTTTGAGTGGCAGCTGTCACATCAGCCTAAACAAATCAAACAGGGAGAACTCTTTGGGACCAAAGAAGACAAATGTGAGAGATACCAGAGTAGAATTTGGACCAAGCCCAAACAGGGTCCAGGCTTGAGTCTTAGATACCAGGAATCAAGGGTATGAATCAGTGTTTTGAAATGGACACAATACAGAATCTAGTCAACCTAGAGAAGCAAAACACTTAACTCAAGGCTAACGTTTTCTTTTACCCCAAGGACAGTGGGGATCTAATAATAGGAAGGTTGTCTCCCCACCTCTCCTCCTCTCAAAAATTTGGCTCTCTGATGTGCAATAGCATTATAGCCTCGAGAGGTGTGTTAAAATGACTAGAGACCTTTAGTATTCTTTTTTTCAACATTATAATAAGATCTATTAAAGATATTAAAGAAGAAATATCTTTATGTAGAGATCCTCATTTTAAATATAAAGCACTGACTCAAAAAGAGTACGTGAATACACACATATTTCATTGTATTTAACTATTTGTCAGTTAGTGTTTATGTCAAAGATATACACAACCTCATCTTTTGATAGATTTAAAACACAAAACAGACTTTCAAAGTCTGTCAAGTCTTCCATTCCTCTGAAATATGTTACCCTCTGAGTAACTTATTTGTTTGTTAGAGCTTTGCTCTCTTTGACATTGATTACTTTACCAGTTTTTTTCACCAGCTATGACAATAGTTCCCAAAACTGGAAATGATTAGGAAGTTTCTAGTTGTATTTCTAAAAAAACAATCTTTTTTGTTTGCTTTTGACTAAAACTCCCTCTTGTCTTTGTGGCTACATTGCTTTATTTACTTACTTCATTTGGTTACATGAACAATGTTGTGACCTTCTGATGGTGTTGGTCCCCTAGGCTCCCTCCCTCTGATGGATGCTCACGTGTGGCTGATGGCTGATGGATGGTGACTCATGTAAGACTAATATTGATATTTGTCTAAGATAAGAGGGAAAAAAGCCTCACCGAAGACATTGATGTTAAATTTACTGCACATGACAGGTATTAGATAATGTTTATTACTTTAATAGCGAGTATAAGGCTTTCCCTTCATTGACCATCTATTACAAACAAATAACTGCTTTACTGGATAGGAAGAGGGGAGGTTATAAGGAGATAATTAGAACAAATACAGATCAAAAACAGCTTGGAAATCAACAGGGGGAGGAATGAGGTTTTTGCTCAATAATGCTGACCTTCCCCCTGTGTTTAGTTTTCCATCTCCATATTACCCTCACTCTAACCATGCACATCATTTACTTACAGTTTTAAAAACTGTTGGGTTTTCTACCAGTTATATAGTTGGAGTTTAGTCAGTTTATAGAGAACACATTTGCAAATCTTAGTGCACATTTAAACACATTCATCAACCCATCTTCATTACATATCTAGGGCTTTATCTCAGACGTGTCCTTCAGCTCTGCCTGGGCATCCAAAGGCATTTCCAGATTAGATGGGATACATAATTACCCTGGTGTGTTCCAGGTGGTTCCCAGGGTCTTACAGTAGGATGTGTGTGAAAATCTGCCAGATTGGGATGTCTGGGGAGCGTCCTAATATGGTTATGTGAAGGAGGGGCAGTTCTGCTTTGAGCTCCACCTGAATGTCTGAACTCCATATCCATTCTCTACTCAAAGCTTTTGACTATAGGTTACAGTGGGATGTACAGTAAATCATCAAGCAAACCGAGAATTTTGACCCAAGGCTCAGCTGCCTTTTCACCACCATAGTCCAGTATAACATCCACATTACTGCTGATGCCACACAATTTCCTTTGTCACTTAATTGTGATGGAGGGGTTTCTGTGTCCCTGTGGCCCTATAGTGGGTGCAGCGTCTCAAGACAAATTAGTCCCAGGTGAGGTCTTAGTATGCTTTGAAGAAATGCTTGTCCAATTGTCCAACATCAACTAAAACCCCCTCAACTCAATATATATAGTGAATTGGTGCTCACTGAGGTCAGTTCCATTTTGAGCCAAGTATTTTAAGTGTGTTGGTAGCATTTGAACTTGTGTGAAGAACTGAAAACAATGCCATAAAGTGCACCATTCGCTCTTAGCTAAAACTTATTGTTTTTTGGCCAGGGCTTTCCTTATCATCCGCAAGGCTTTATCTCACGACTGTCACCAGCTGCTGAGGTCAACTCGCCACAGTTTTTTGCAAATGATTGTGCTACAATTGAATACTGTACCTCCAATACCTAAATAAAAGCCCCCAGGCTATGACTTCCGTCAGAGTGAAGTGGCTGTACTTGGCCAATAAGTACTCCTGAGCACCAGGAGTGGGGGCTGTTCCAAGCGTAAGAGGCGTTTGAACAAATCTATGTACAATTGCAATTTGTACTTCACACCGTCAACTTCAGTTATCTATTGTTCACTGCAAAATGTCAAGTGCATCTGAAGAACAGTAGATTAAATGCAGCAGTGAGAGAATTTTATTACATGGGTCTTACCGTAGTGAGAAAAACAGTTTTGTGTAGCCTTTTTTACAAGTAAATATACGCACACATAGACGGGGGGGGGGGGGGGGGGGGGGGGGGGGGGGGGGGGGGGGGGGGGGGGGGGGGGGGGGGGGGGGGGGCGGGGGGGGG
>JAPZDV010000008.1:21127466-21139500 GCA_029814665.1 Acanthurus lineatus
TTTTTTTTTTTTTTTTTTTTTTTTAAATTTTTTTTAAAAAATTTTTTTTTTTTCTTTTTTTTAAATTAAATATAACCAAAAAATTTAAACCCCCCCCCCCCCCCCCCCCCACACACACACACACACTCACAAATCACACAAACCACAAAATACAATTTCAAATGTGAAGGTTGCGAGGACCTTTTAATTTTCTTAGATGCCAAAAGAATGAGTCATACAGTGTGACATCTGCAGGAATTCAGTTTACCACAATGGTTACAACACTTATCTGCCCTTCCACAGGGTACACACACACACACACACACACGCACACCCACACACGCACACACACACACACACGCATGCACTGTTAAAACCCCAGTGGGAATTAAAGAATGAATCACCTTTTAAATGTTGCTCAGGGGTGACTGCCTTTCAGCAGCACTGAAGGCTCACTTTAGAGAAAGGGTGGGCAGTTATTTTTTCCAAGGGGGTTGCATGAGAAACCCAGAGTGTTGCTGGGGGCCAAATAATTTCTGTCATGCCATAACCTCTAATTTTATCACTAGAAATATCATTCAAAACATAATTGTCATTAAGAAAAATCAACACACCAGAGTCTAAATGGACAAAATCACTGTTTTGACTTAAAATGTCCTTGTTTAGAAAAATCCCATAGCATGTTAGAGGTCCAAAAATTCTCTGCATTTTAAAAAAGTAGATTGAAACAAACGAACAAACAAACAAAAAACCTGATAAAAAAAACTCAAAACAAGTTTGCCATTTCCAACCCTGTACTCACATCTACAATTTATGAGAACATGAGTTTGTTAATTGGAAAAAAACTTGACAAAATAATGTTTATACATTGGAACCTGTGAAACAGTAATGTTTCCATGGACAAAAACTACTCATTGTGTATTCCTGTTTGCATCTTTAAAAACCACCTTCATCTTGATAAGCACATTAGTTATGATAGGGGTTTTGGATTACGGCAGTAAGGCCTTAATAACAAGCAACAAGACGATTTTTGTCAGGATGTTACTGTTTGGTGGATTACCTTGTAGCTTCACTGGAGAGTTACTGAAACTATGGTATGGTACTAGAAAGGTATTACTTGTACCAAGTGTTCTGTTGGCAAGCCCTAAATCCTGCTATTCAGTCAACATAATTTCATGGTATTTTGTCACTTAATGATGCATCATGTTTTTGTGAGAGTCCACCTAACTCTCTTTTGTGCTAGCAACATATTTGTATAAATGAATAATGTGATATATTCATGAACTGTGCTGGTTTCAGTCCAATCAGTGGTTAGATTTAGGCAACGAAAGCACTTTGCTTAAGGTTAGGAAAAAACTTTGCTTATTGTCTGAAAAAAAATAGCCTTAAAAAATTATTTTGTTTTATTAGCATACACAGATGCATCAGACTCGGTTAGAGATCTTGCTGAATTTTATATATATATATATATATATATATATATATAGGACAGTAGTGTGTATATATATATCATCTATTTCAAGTAGCAACAGGAACCCTGTTGGTTTAGCCCATCGAACTTTCACTCAGTTTCATCTACAGGACTGTAGAGAAAGAGTGAAAGTTTGATGGGCTGAACCAACAGGGTTTTGCTACTTGAAATAGATGCAGTTCTAATTGTATTCATGGGCACCACTCTAGCGTTTTCTTTTTCTTGCTGATTTTAGACTATGGCTCTGTCATTCATGTGCTGCTCTGAATATGAAGATGACCATCAATTGCACGAGCAGCAATGACTCATTCAGAAATGATAAATGCATTAATATAACGTCTTAATACACACTCACTAACCATCACTTCAACTCAAGCCTGGCTTGTCTGAGACAGGCATGTAAACAGTTTATGGTCAGCTACAACACAGTGTGCTCCAATTCATGCCTCTTATTATTATTTTTAATCCACAGTGAGTCAGCAAAACATGCAGGCTGTCTGTGCCTATTTTATTCATTAAGTCATAGTGGTAGCTGTTTATGACATTGCATGAAGGCAACTAAGCTGTGCGTGAGAGAGCTTATCAGTCAATATCATTAAAGTGCATGCTGCACATGGCTTTCTCACTCTTCTGCATGTCAAGCAAACACTCAACTTCACATTGGTAGTATTAACGAGTATTTTGATATAAGTGTAGGCTCTTTAAAATGGCAGCAAGGGAGAATTGTCTCCAACAGGACTTGATGTGCAACTCTGCATCTTGTGGCCTAATTGGTTGTAATTTATGATGGACAGTCTGATATCCAGTCTCATGCATATCAGGTTACAACATCATCTGACCTAATGTCGTTATTTTTAGGATGTAATTTGTAATTCTGGGTGCAGTCAAATACATTGCTACTTAAGCAGTCACAAAGCTCAAGTTTGTCCCTGGTTTATTCAGTGGCTGTAATTTTTGCTGTTTGGAAGGTCTTTATTCCAAAAATAAAGTGGTTGTACCAATTTTCATGATTGATACATTTGCTATAGCTCTGCTGTAAATATGTTATGTTGACATATTGAGTGGATGATACAGCATTTGTTTTTCAAGACACTGGGCTTAAGACACTATAGATTAAGCTGGGAATGGCCCTAATCATTTTTAATTAGATTGACCTGAAAGCCCTCTTTTCCACCTCAACATTATTTTATTGTCCCTCCAAAAAAAATAAACATTACTCCTGTGCCAAGTGTCTAAAAATTCCTGTTATTAATTTGGAGATGCCTGTGTCACTATAGCAGCAGGTATTTAATAAATGATAATGATCACATTATTCAGTGACCTTTGAAGATAGACCCAACAGAGTGAAAAAGGCTAAGCTCCACAAAAATTATTGTGCTAATTTCGAAATTTTGGAGAGGTCTATGTGAGTGTGCGAGGTGTGTGTATGTGTGTGGCAGGAGAGTGGTTTGGCTGAGACACACCTGATTATCATCATAAGTAATTCCATTGTATAAACTTGGTCATTGCACAGCTAGTAAGCACAGCTAGTTTGGACTCAGGGAGCCCAGACAGAAACTGGAACAGTGATTAAAGAGTTTACTGTAGAGTTAAAGGCAAGCGGCAGGTGGTGCAGCAGGGCTGGCTGACTGGCTGACTGGCTGACTGGCAGAGGAGTCTGGGAGTTAAACCAGGAAGAACCCTGACTGAAGCACATGGTGGATGCAGAATTTCAGATGACCACAGATGAATGAAGCACACAAAGGGAAAGTCAAAAATCAAGAGCAAACAAGAGACTGCAAAAAAACAAGCAGCTAATATGAGTCTCAGAGAAAATACTTGAAGCACTAGGAGGCGCTCAACATAAAAACACTGGATGCATAGAAGGTGAGCCATTGATTACCATCGGTACAGAAAATAATGTGGCACTGGAGTGGTGCAATGACCCGGCTTATATAGCAGAGGTGATTATAATGATCAGATGTATCCTGTTGAATGCTACTCAGCCAAACCACACACACACACAAACACACAACACACAGGGACAGGAACAGAAAGGGGATGGGGGAGGGGAAAAGAACAAAAGAAAAAAACACAGAACCAACCAAACACTATATTTAGAAAACAAAAACAAAACCCTGACATAAAACCTTTTTTTTCACATTTGTTTTGAGTTGTGGATCACTGTATCCCACTGTCATTCACTCCTGTCCACTCCAAGAAAGGTAAAAGCAGAGGGCATTTTGAGGTGACCAGTCACCTAAGCAAGGAACATATAGAAGACGTGAATTTGGCAAAACAGTTACATTAAATTAAAAGAAGTAACTTAGAGAAACTGACAGGAGATGGTGGGTAAGCCGAATGAGTGTTAAAAAAAGAACCTATAAGAGTGTGCATTGTTTTTTCTGTCTATTTTTTCATTTTTGAGAATATCAGTGACAGAATGTAACAAGTACAAGTACTTTTTTTTTTCTTTTACTGTACTTAAGTACATGTTTCATGTATCTGTACTTTACCTAAGTAGATTCAATTGTGGGTACTTCTGACTTTTACTCTATTACATCCGACACCAAGTATGTATACTTTTTATTTCACTCATTTTTCACACTGCATTGCATTACACTTTACAGTCACATTGCTGTTTTTTTTTTTTTTTTTGAAATATGTTCATTTTTAAAAGTAATCAATAGTGAAAGGGGACTTGTTCGATTGAGCCAGTCAGAGCGGGCTGGTGATGTTAGACCTTCCAACAAGAGCAAGTGTGCCAGCAGAAGCAGCATCATTCACTAGTTATAAAACACCCAAAATGGATACAGAAAAAGCCACAACTGAGACTTTGAGCCATCACTGCTGAGTAAACATGAGTTAGAACATCAAGATGTTGATACACTTGGTTCATGGTGTTACTCTATTGTTAGATTGTCTGTTTTCTTAATTTTCTTTCAAACCTCACATCCAAACTACTTATAGTGATCATTGCACTTCCTCGGTTCCCCAGCAAAACAATCACAAAATGAGATATAGTTCAGATTAACGGTTCTTGAAATGTGCATATGGACAGCCAGACAGTTAAACAGCCTGACAGATTGATATAGTCCTTGCTTGATAGGTTAGATGCTTAGAATTGGCATTATATGCTATTTATGGACATGGTTTATATTTTTAAATGGATAGCACAGTGTAAGAATTCAAACACAAAACAAACATTATAAATGTTCTTCTTGTAAAGTGTCCTACAGTGTGCATATTCTTTATCCATTAATTGATGTAAATAATGCCAGCACTTTATACATTACATGCCAAATCATTGTAAAATTGATTTGATTACCTGTATTTTGCACTACCAGAGTTGTCTTTTAAATTTCGTTGTACATTGTGTATGATGACAATAAAAACATTCTTCTTCTTCTTCATCTATATTTGTTCCAATTCTTAGAATAGTACGTCATCAAATCAGCATCTATTATATTTATCAATTCAGCCTGAAGAGGTATGTTTGTCTAACTGTTGATTTTTCTGTTTTCATATCTGCTTTCATATTTTGCTTGTTTGTCCTTATTGTTTATTCTTCATCTTTAGTACCTTGTTAGCTAATGTTTATTATCTTTCTGTTTATGAGTTTCTGACAAACATCAGTCATATTCCCAGTATTTACCCATAATAATTCTAATACCTTCTGTATCATTTTGTGAATGAATACACATAGATACTATTACATTGCAAAACAATCCAATCTCTCTTTCAAATCATTTTAGTATTTGTAGCCTATCACATCTTAACACAATAATGGAGTTTATCTTTTGCCACCTTGTTGCTTTTGTCTTTAGCTTCAATGAGCAAACAAACATTAACATGACAAAAACAAACAAACCAAAAAATGATGAAAAAAATAACAAAACAAAAAACCCTTTATATTATATACATAGAGTGAGGCTATATATGTAAATATACATATATATATATATATATATACACACACACACATACACACATTATATTGTATGGATGGATAGATAGAGTGATATCAGGCTAATTGTTAAGAAATTTATGATTAAAAAAGAGCTAATAAAAAATGTATGTAAGACTCTAAGTCTCCCCTCTTGATTTCCTGCCAGTCTGGATGACTGCACCAGAATGAAGTCACTCTAAATGTATGTACGAGCAATGACAAAAAGGACGGAGCCCAGACATTATCCATCACACTCAGACAGGGAAATACGCAGGAGCTCCCTTGGCACTACTATCAGTGACAGAGTAAGAGGGAGGGCGTGGCTCTCATTCACTACCCTGGTGCCGCAGTCTTTAACTCAATTGACAAGAAACCTCCTGCGTCAGAATGTCTGAGTATTCCGTAACAGTATTCAACAATCACTCTTTATACTTAAATTCTTCATTCATAAAGAAGGTAGGAGAAAGCTATTGAAACTCCTGTTGTTGTGTCAGTATTAAACTCCGTCAGGTCAGAATGCAATATTAGCTGCATGCCAAGAATACTGTGTCCAATCTAGGTAATGAATTCAGTAATGTTGCTGCATTTGGCTACAGGCCTATTCAGGATGAATGGCTTTCCTTAACGATGCCAGTGCATTTTTTAAAACTGTCACACTGGGTTTGAATGGGCTTATAGATGTGGGAGTGTCACTGACTCTCATGTCATTCGTTCATCCATTAATTCATTCGGCAAGTCATCATTGATAGTGTGGCTGCTCCCCAGTAGCTGTTTTGGAGGCATGGCGGACAGAATAAAACTATAGTTGTTCAATGGAACCTCGATAAGTGACTCATCATCTCTGCAAATCTATATAACATGCATTGTGTCCATAAAAAATGGCTATAAATATACAGGCAGTTGACAGGATAACAGCAATATCTGGCTGAACAAAAGGTACAAGGGAGGAGTATTGTCAATAGTTTTATTATATATGTAGTCATAAACCAGTATTGGACAAACTAAGCAAAATGATGGAAATGAGTTTATTGCTCATATAAAGGATAACAGTTAATCCTTAGGGGTACATGAAAGTTTGTATCCATTGTCATAGCAATCCATCCAGTCAATGTTGAGACCCTCAAATGTCATCATCCTGTTGCCACTGGAGGAAAAATTAGAAGATCGTGTCATCACATTAGCAATATTTTGAAGTGATGTTTTTGGCAATTTCATAATGTTAGTCCAATATAAACTCTTATTTTAGATCTGATTTGGTATCCGTCAATTCCTGAAGAAAATGTCTTGCTCTCTTGCTGCTAAGTACTCCACTGTTCTCACCAGCTAGCTGCTAACTTTGTCATGTTGCTTAGTGCTAAGAAGGTTTGTGCAGTGTGGGTTTGTTGTTTTCTGAAAACAGCTGCCCGTGTCTGCTGCAAACCATGTTCATGAGAGTAGTCAGACTGAACTAAAATATAAAATATGGAAAAAAACAGAACAATGAGATGACATATGTTAAAATGTTCTGCAACTTAATTTTAATTAATTTGAGTTAATTTTTTGTGTCATTGCAAGGGACATTATATATTGTCAGTCAAACCATTTCTAATGTTTAAATATCAACAAGCTTTAACTTTTCATGGTCCAGAGCGTAGGATTTAGTGGCACCCAGTGGTGAGGTTGCAGACACACTCACTCTCCCCTTCCAAGCACTCCAGAATGGTGACCCTGCTCTTGGGAAAAACACAAAAAACGGGTTGAAAATGATTCACACTCTTGACATGAAAAATTCAACATCGAAAAATGTTTTTAGATTTCCCAGTTAATTAATCATGAACAAATGATAAATGATTTCTGCATCAGATATCAGATTATAGAGTGCTGCCCTCGCTCCTTGTAGACTTCCATCACTGCATGTGCTTTTATTTTTTTCTCTCTCTGCACTTTTACCAGGGCATGTTCTATCTTCAGCATGCCTCTGTCTTTATGCATGCACAGGACAAGGTTTCCCTGTGGGGTATTTGTGTTGAGTGGCAAAGAGATTGCTGCCAATACCTTATTAAAGACACTGACACTCTAAGAGTTTTCCACAAAGCCTCATGCTCACACAAAGAAAAGTGCCATCTGCTAAAGACCTCAGCATGACTGTAATTTCCAGGGAGACCATTCAGTAGGCTGTATTTTTAAGTCATCTCTACATTTTTCTCAGCCAGAGACATGTATGGTTTGCTTGATATTGTACAAATTCACATTTTAAGGTCATATCATTCTGTACTTTGTAATTAAGTTTTTTTGTTCTCATTACAATTTTATAATTCCTTTTTAGTACTTCAATAGTGCTGTTGTAGTATTAGTACATACTTCAGGTACAGATAAAATGTATAACAAAATGACATTTTTAGTTTTCTTATTATATAGTCCAGAATGCAAACAGGTAGCATTGCTAGATAAGTAATAGATAAGAAACTATCTGCACCATTACTGTAAGTGTGGGCTGGTAAATTATGAAGTCTTAATAATGACCTTCTTCTTGTCAGGTTCCAACATCCAATGTGTGTCTTCACAGTTACAATACTGCTGATTATGAAAAGGCAGCCTGTCATTTCTTTCCTTGTGCATTCTGTGACAATGCTAATTTTAATGAAACTGAAAGTGTTTTTCCTCCAACTGATAATAAATTATCAGTGAAATGGTTAATTTGTTTCCCTTCACATTTGCAGTTGAGCAGCTTCTGATAGTATCAGATAGTCTGCTATGTGAGACATATCAAAGAATCGACTAATTTGAAGAAAGTTGCTTATATAAACACATACATAAGAGAAAAAGGCTGTTAGACAAGAGGGAGGTTGGTAGTTGAGAGAACTTTAGCAGGCAACATCAGCTGGTGGCCACAGAGCGGGTACATTTGCCATTAGAGATAAAACATGAATGAACTTCCTGTAGATTATAGGTATTTTTAAAACTAGGTTTTCTTTTCCTCATTGGTGTTGGTGTTGGGTTTTTTTTATTAGTTTCTTTGTAGAGACTATTGTTTGATTTTGTAAGAGTACATGGATCAGCTGGATGTGTTTTGACATGAGCCCTTCATGATTTACAATTTCACTTACTTTTCTGGAGAGCACCCACTTTATTATACAACAATTATGTCATTAACCTGAGTATTAAACTTCCTCTTCTATAGTTTTAATAGGAAATGGGTTGTCAGTTGGTGAAAGGACTGGCAAGGGTGTAAAAAATGACACTGTTTATGTTGGGACACATAATCTGATCGGCTGTTGGCTCCCCTGGGAATTTCCTCTTGTATGTTGACATATTGTAAAATGTTCATTTCCTAGCTGGATGAGGACTGGAAACAGAAGGTATCAGCACAGGCTTACTAAACAAATACAGCTGCCTGAGATTATAGTTTGGTGTGGAACTTGAAAAATGATTTCCATGAGAGATGAAGGTGGTCAGAGTGTGAGGGATGATGAAAACTTATGACTTTAATGAGGAATAAAAGTTTATCACTTAACAACGGAAATTACTGCTCTTGTTCAATTATGTATGTTTCATTTGGTGGGTCATTATGATGGCCATTAAAACTAAAATTTACTGTCCATGGACAGTAACCCTCATCAGGTCTACATGATTTAATCTAAGTCTTACCTATATAGAAGTCAAAATATCCACCCTCATTTGAACACAACTTAAACTCTGCTTTTTATCAGTAACAGTTTAAACAAACAGCTCTATAATCAAAACATATGAGAAGAAAAAACAGCCCCAGCATCTCATAAACATGCAAGATCAATACTATCACCACACCACAGTAATCAGTAGTCTGACGATTTATACTCAAGCCAAGAACTGACACTAAAAGCTGCTTGTGTTGTCCTCCCTTTTTCATTCAATAAATCCAACACATTATCCAACTGCCATTCGCTTAAGAGGTGTCAGGTAAAGAATTTAGTGTCTTTGTAACTGTCTTCTTCCATTTAGCAAAGCAATACATTAAGATTTAGCACAGGGTAAAACTACTTCTAAATTGCACTCTAGAAAATAAAAGAGAGCATGAGATTAAAAAAAAGAGAGAGCTTTAAAGAGCTGGGGAAATGGTCCCTCTGCAAAACTCATTGATCTTGTGACCTTTGGGAGGCAAGTTGAAATTAGTCCAATCAAATGAATATTCATGATACCAGCAGGATAGTAACATGTCAAACAAATGCTAATCTCGATGTGACTTCCTCTATTTCACTTTTTTCTTAACTCTTTTTTAATTTTATTTTTTTCACAATGTTTTGGAGAAACTTAGATATGAAAGCTCCTTAACCATTGCCCTGCTATACCATTTAATGTGTTAAGAATCACCTGTAAAGTCAGAAAACAAAAACAAAACACAATTATGAGAAAAAAGAAATTCTGCATGCAAGCAGAGACCATTACCACAATTATTAATGTCAGCCACAAACACCAAAGGCAAAGTTAGTAATGCAAATCAAATTTTTATTAATAAAACATTTATTTTTTTTACTATCAGCAGGGTTGGATTAACCCAGTAGTGGACCTCATTGTAAAATCTACCTGTGAGCTTCAGTTTGTGTTACCACAAAATTACCACAAAATGATTATGAACATGGAGAAACTGAGGCTCGGGGACTTGAAACAGTTGCCCCCTTTATCTGCAGAGTGATCAACTATTTGTGACTGATTCAACACAATGCTGATTTAAAGCATTGTTTCCTAGAAAGGGTCCCTTTCTGATTAGTCTCCCCCTTTATTTCTTATTCACAGTTTTAGTCATTTTGTTCAATACATCCATGCAGCCATACTTTACTTTACTAACCTCAAGTATGACACAGTATGACACAGGATACATTTCTCTTGGTTTAATTGTCTAGCATTTTTTGGAAAAGTGTTCACCTTATGCTGTAAAAGTCTGTTTAAGAGGTTTGAAAATGGAAATAAGTTTTAAGCCTCTATGTGGAAGGTAATTCAAAGACTAAGGAGACGTATGAAGCCTAAACTAGTTCGGAACCACTGGCCTACAGCCTGGTTAAATGAATACTAAGGTCGCTTTCAATTACAGTATTTTCCTTGAATGTTGTATCTTGTGTATTAAAAATGTTATTTTAGCCCTAGGTGAAGCATGTTAATCAGACAGCCAAGAATCCTCACTTACTCTAATCCAGTTGTAACCCATGTTCTATTAACTTAAATCCCTCTTTACTTTTAAATACATTTTGCATGTAAACCTTTCACATTATATCAGAAATAAAAGCTGATCACGTTAATCATGACTGCCATGTGGGACGCCATAATCCTGGCCATTTAGATGAGCGAGCTTGAGTATTCATTACCTAATGCACACTGTGCTGCCTCATCCCTCTGCACACGAGCTAAATGAGTCACTGCTCTCTGAAGTGCACCTCAGTCTCTGTTGCAGTTTTGGGCAAATGAGCTGCTTTTAGCCAATCCATCAGGCTTTTCTTTCAAATCACATACTAGAAGGCTTCTTACATGTGACTATTTACTCTGGATGTTTTTTGCATCGTGAAACTAAGAGATGATTTTTTTTTACTAACAAAACTGATCTTTGAACACATTTTCACAGCTTTTATAAGACAAACAGATCATTTCCACCATTGTATTCTTGTCTTCAAGGTTACATTCAGAGCATAATTCATTTCAATTACAGTTCATTTAGAGCGGTACATTGTGTGCTGACAGTATAAGAGCTATTAAGAGCTGCACTCTTTACATAACAAGATAATAACAGTGATAAAATACATGAGAGTCCCCTGGTGTTTTGTCCCTTTGTAAACATTTGAAGGGATATTATGTAGTTAAACACATCAGCATGTTTCAAACTGAAGCATAAGGCAGCAGCAAAACAATAGCCTTGACATAAAGTACATGAACACAGCAAGAGTTGAGTTGCACTGGGATTCAATTCACTAAATGAAACAGGAATTGAGAAATTACACTTTCAGTTACTTCCACTGATATTTTCAAAGTCAGTATTTGTGACTTATGGTCTGAAATTAAATGGCAGTCGCTTTCGGTGTATTCTTGCAATCTTTTTGACCATGGCCAAAGCCAATATTCTTCTCTTCTGTGATGCAAATTCACAACCACAACCTTGTGAAACTACTGGTTTGTTTTGAACATACACACGTGAGACTGTGCATGGAAGTAAGCGGAAATTTATTTATGATACTTAAATCACAAGGTGTGTGAGCTGTGGGGGTAGTGCAATTGCTTCAAATGTTTTGTGCACAAAGTACATCAACGGACAAGGTAAAATCTCAAGGCTCATGCATTTATTTCTGTGAAAAATAGCACATAATACATGTTGTGTTACTCTTAAATTAAATTTTCTCAATAAATGTAGTTTTATATACTAACACCACAAAAACTTCAAAACATATACAATATTAAAGAAATTTTCATCAACAAAATCTTCAAGAATTTTGAAAAGTATGAAAATAGGGCACTTTGTAAAATTACAGGAAAGCAGCAACACACTCAAAAACACAACTTAAACCATGCCACAAATTGAAAATGAGGTAAAAGAATTCAAAAGATAGACTGACAAAAAATTGTTTGTGTATGAGCGGGAGAGAGAAAGAGAGAGAGAGAGAGAGAGAGAGAGAGAGAGAGAGAGAGAGAGAGAGAGAGAGAGAGAGAGAGAGAGA
>JAPZDV010000008.1:21139600-21153606 GCA_029814665.1 Acanthurus lineatus
TGTTTGCTTCAGTGAACAAAAATAAAGCTGGTGTAAAGAGGTGACACTGTTGAAACGAGCAATCTTTGAGCAAAAATGATGTGAACTCATTAACTGTGTCTGTCTGCAGAGAATACTTGATAGCGCACACTTGGTTTGTCTTTCTTTTACTGAAAGTAGCTGTCTGCTGCTTCTGTATACATATTTTACTTGAGTACTGAGACTAACTTTTTTCAGTAGAATGTTCTGAAATGGAATGTTCTCTTTAGATTTGATCGTGGGACTCTAGAGTGTTCTAGTGCAGTTAATTTACTATTCTAAAAACGCAGTTAATCCAGTGACAATGGTACTTTTTAATAGAGGAATCGAGGGTCTATTCTACAATACATCTTTCTTCAATAGAATGTTTGAAATAGAATTTCTGGTGGATCACAGTGTTGTATTCTAGAATGCCTGTTTTCTAATGTAGGATTCCATCCTAGATTATAAAGATAAAATACCAAATTTCAGCTCCACTCTAAATTAGATCGTTACATTACAGAACACTGTATTATATAACACTGCATTCTAAATTGATATATGCCAGTGTAATTCCAATTTAATCAATCCAACCTTTTTTGTAGAGTACCCCATTCGAAAGGTATGCACTTGGATTTTTCAATTTTCACTGGAGAGAATGATTCAAGGATTCAGCTTTCTGTTCTTAATTACAACATTCCAATTCAGAACATACCATTCCAAAAAAAAACCTTTTCTTTTTTAGAACAGCTTCAATAGAGCATTGAAATAAAATTCTCTAAATTATAATTGCATCAAAGGAATGTTATCTACTTGTAGAACAATGTTCAAAAGTAGAAGTTTAAATGTTGCAACTAAGAATGGAATGTGTTGTTTAGAGCGCTTTTTTTATAATGTTCGATAATAAAATGTTCTAAAAGCGGATGTTTGTGATTCTGAAATGAAATAATTAAGGCCTTCATGTCTGTATGTACAGAATTTTTTTTTGTTTAAAAAACTGTAAAAGCTATGTCTGATTATGGTCAAGAATTGTAAACAAGGAGGAGCATTGCACAATGTGAGAGCAGCCTCTGTCAGACCCACTTACACTGTGTTTGAACTGCTTATGGAGGATGTCCTGCAGGAGATCTCTTTGACCAAATTTAATTTAGTGTTGCATCAAAACCACTGAAAAAGAGTTAGTTAAAGTGTTAAGTGTTTGTGTTCAAAATTTGAATTATAATAACAACTCCTATTGCTGTGGACACTTTTAGAGAGTAGCAGACGAGGAATTCTCCAGAAACTTCAAAGGACAACAAAACCAACACTTATCAGAAGAGAAACTGAGAAGTCAGTGGGAGGAAGAGTTCAGAGAAGCATTATATTTTGAACAGATGCAGGACAAAGACTTTTGGTAACCATCAGTACATTTGAATGGTGCATGTCTGACTATGATTAATTTTCAGAGAAATCACTGTGGTGTCTGAACTCAGTGGGAGGCAATCAAAAAAAACATCAAAAACATGAGTTGACTTTTATAAGAGCTCGAACACCCCCGTCTCTCCCCCTCATGACACAGCTCAAGGCTTTTGTTTCAGTGTGGATTCAACTGTTCATATTTCCGTATGGATAATGAGGCTTCACCCCAACAATGGCAAAATCACCACTGAGGCTGAAAGGGGCCTTTCTGATGTCAGCTGTGGATGCATCTGCCGAGGAGACATGTCTTTGTGCCTTTCCCTTAAGACTATAAGCTCAAAACTGTAATACTGAAGGTGACAAAAAAGTCATTAGTTCCACGTTAATGCACTTGCAGAGGAGCATGAGGAAACTTTTTTTTTGTCACAGAAAAAGACACAACTATAGAGCACAGAGATATTACACAACACTTTAATATAATCAGATATTCTTAAAAGCCTTTACTCGGCCTTTGAGTACCACTGTTCATTTGAAGCACTCAGGTAGTACATAAGTGGCCTAAAGTCATCACAGCACCTTCTGCTTTTTAATTTTTAGTCCGAGCACAGTTCTGCTGGCCAGTTCCTTCACTTGCTGTCCTCCTGGATATCAAACTGTCTGTTGGGTTTCCTGGATTCCAGCATAAGTTCATACAGTTGGCCTATCTGTTCGTCCTGAAAGTTGCAGAGTTTCCCTTCTGACAGGTTTGCCCCAAACTTGATGGAGCTGTGTTGCTCCCCCGCTGACTCCAGAATCTGAGCCTGCAGGGTGTCCTTGTAGTTCTGTGGGGATGAATTATATTAAATTGGAGTTTAGCCAAATTGGTCAAAAATCCCAAATTCAAACTAAACCTATCATTAGGGTATTCTACTATAATAAGTATTGTGTATATCAGAGCCTGGCTTCTCTTCCTTTTCTCTTTGAACCATAAGGATTTATCTGAAAAAGAATGAAAAAAATGTCTGAAAAAGCTTTCAGCACTGGTTATTATTTAATTACCATAAACACACAAACTGTAGTTTATTATGACACAACCCCATATATTGCCCTACTGCCTCAAATTCTCACAATTCTGGTGTATTTTAGCTTAAAAAAAACAGTCCCCAAACATGACTATTTCCCTCCGTTTGATTAACATTTGTTAAAAACTACAGAGGCCAGATGTTCAAGAAGATGACAGGGCCTATTTAAATATATATTACTGATTTTTCTTTTTTAGTTTTCAGATTTAAGGCTCTGGTGGAACTGAATGGGCTTTGGGGCTGAATGCCAACAGCCTCGTCCTTTAATATTTAAATAGTGATAATTTACATATCCTAAAATCTTTGAGTGCTTTAAGAGAAAGGGGATGCAGGCAGATGTCCAAGCTATTTTTACCCATACAGTATGCATATGTATACAGTGCTTTGTAACTCACATAGCAACTTTTCCATTTTTTCCTGCCCTTACAACAATGGAGCAGGCCTATTTAACTTTAAACAGTGACTTTACCATGAGTACCTTCAGTTGTAGACAAGTGACTATGCTGGGTGGAAATAACAGTGCCAATATGGATGAAAGCTGCATTTACCAGCACTCCCTACCCTGATTACTGAGCTAGCTTAAACATAGATCTGAAAGCATGTCTTAGAAATTGCTAATTTAATGAACCATTTTAAAAATTAACCTATACTTTTAAACCATTTTTAAATTTATGTCTTAAGTAGTGAACAAGACACTTTGGGCTGAGTACACAGACAAAGTTAAAAATAACTCAGAGATGGACTAACACAGTGATAATTGTAGGTTTTCAGTTCAATGAGTCTCCAGAATCCACAGGTGGTAATTTGGGATCTGAGGAAATGCAGTGGCTCCCCAAATAAACATGACATTTTTTGTATAGAGCAGGTGTAGAACATATTTAATTAACAAGGCTCACAATTCCCCATTGAGCAAGCATATGGTGACAATGGCAAGGAAAAACCTCCTTTTACCTACCTTGGCCAGTTAGGTTAAGAGAACAAGAAAGAGAAAGAAATAATGCAGACAAGAAGGACATAGAGATATGTACAGAAACATTATTAATGAAAAATTATATTATATTGTGACTAATAATGTTGATAATAGGGTCTAAGAGCAATTCATTGATGTGTTTTATTTGTCACTGTGTTTTGTGATATTTTGTTGTGTTGTGATACTTGTGTTGTATTTCGAAGTTTGTTATTATATTTTGTTATTTGATGTTTGTGATGTTTTTTTTCTACATGTCATTGTGTTTTGTTGTAGTTTGCTGTTGTGTTATTTGAACTTGTGCTTCGTTATTTGCCACTGTGTATTGAGATTTAAAGACATATTTTCTTTTTTATTAATCTTATTACCTATTTTTCTGATGGTTTTTTTTCCATTTGTTGTTGTGTTTCGTTATATTTTGTTGTGTTGTACTATTATCTGTATTGCTTTGTGATTTATTATTTTGTCTTATGATCTGTAGACATTATTTCTTTTTTTTTAATTTGACAAGGAAATTCTTTTGTGTTTTTTTTCTATTTCTAAGGGCCACCATAAAAGGAGCTCTGTGTATCACTGGAAGTCTCCCGGCACCCTACACCTATTATAGCAGCACAACAATAGGCTGGTCCAAGGCAAGCCTGTGCCCTAACTACTAACCTTTGTCAAAATTAAAAGTTTTAAACCTACTCTTAAATTTGGTAAGAGTGCCTGCCCCCGGGAATGAAGTTGGGAAATCAATCTACAGGAGAAAAGCTTTATGGGTGAAGGCTACCAAAAGTAGGCCTGCACAGAGCTGCAGTGTCTAATGGGGTAGCAGAGTACAATGATCTCTTTAAGATATCAATTCCCAGTTGAAAGTCACACAATTGATCTGTAACTGCTTTCTCAAAGATCTTAGAGAGCGAAAGAAGGGAGGCTGGATATAACACTATATTTAGCTTGAAACCCCTGGATGAAGAGTTGGATGTTAACGCGAAGGCTTCATTATAGCCACTTTAGAGGACCTTGGCCATACCCCGTCAATTAAGACTGATTGATGACATTACAAAGTGCTAACTAAGGGTAACAGTTTTTAGAGACAGCCTGGCTGAGATGTGATCTAGAAGACAGGTTAATGGTTTAGATGAAAAAAAAAATCAATGAAGTCAGTTAAAAAATGGTGGTGGGAGAAAAAAAAAAAGGCCAAATATGTATCCACTTTTAGGGCTGTTTCTAAGGTCCCTGTCTATGAAGATAAATTACTACCAGTTAAACTAGAGGTGAATATTGTCCCTTATAACTAGTATTTTATCTTAAAAAAAACAAAAACCAGTCAGCCTGGCTACACTGATAAAAAGAAAACTAGGGCTGTTAATGATTTTTTAAATAGTCAGTAGAATAATAAGATGACAACAGAATAACAGGCTGCGAATGAATTGCAAAAGGTTTTCATATGTTTTAAAACTATCTTGTCAGGAAGATCCTCTCCAGTCGTTAGAATGCCATTTCCTTTCAAGTTTTTGCAATGTTTGCTTTAATTTGTGAGCTTGTGGCTCTTTTGTGTTCCAGCAAGAATGCACTTCACTTGAGTGTTGTTCTTAACCTCTTAAAACCAGGCTTTATTTTAGGAGTTATACAGTTGTCTCTGTCTGTACTTGAACAAAGTCTAAACCATGTCAAATCCTGTTAAATGTTTATATTTTGCAGAATTTTGCGTACTATATTAAAATTTGTTTTTAGGGTACTTTTGTCTGATCTGATCTTTGTTTATTTTTTTAGTTTTTTTTTACTTTGTAAGGTTATATTTTTAAATTGAGAAGACTGTTATTATTTTACAGTCTATGCAGTGTTCTGTGTAATGTTACTGAGCTTTAATAAACCGCATTTTAAATTATTTATGAGCGATTAATTTTACAAGTTTTTATTTCCATTTCAGCCTATTCCCTATTTTTATGTTGTTATTTAGCGTAAAGGATGATCTAAAGTCTTTTATTATAGCTGATCATTCTTCTTCAACAGTGATGACTGCCGAATTACCTCAACAAGGGTTTACAGGTGATGTATTGGCAACACAGTTGCTATAAATATAGAACAGTTGCAGATACTGACAGCTGTTCTGTTGAAAAACCTTGCTGACGTAACACATTAGCCTCAGTTGCTGCAGCTGCTGTTCCTCTGACAGACCTGAAGCGGGAACGGGTATCGGTAAACAAAGTTTAAGGGAGTTTGTCCAATCACTTATGGGTAATTATGGGAGTGGAAAAACAGCTTGAGCATGTGTACCCAGCTAAGAAATGATTGAGACTTACATAACTAAATAAGGCCTACGTGCAGCTTTATAAATTTATTGAAAGTAATATGCATGCATATTTCTGTTTTACACACAGTCTGAGTCATGAATATAGACAGGGTTTATGCATCTAGCTCCTGATGTTTGCCAATTCACAAGGCATCTCAGCTTTCTGGAACAGTCTTACTGTAAGCAACAATTTATCTGAGTGTTTTTTTTCCCTGCACATAATGTAATTATGTTGCTTTTGCCAAGGTTATTTATCCTCCCTGTGACAGGACGGTTTCAGCTCAAAGGAATATTCCAACACTTTGGCACACTTGTGCTTATGCTGTCTGTGTTATCATTCAAGGGCTTCCTGAAAAAATCTAAGTAAGAAAGTGTTTAATCACTTATTCACTCTGGATCCATAACATTAGCAGGGCTCAGCTATGTAACCTACTGAGCCATGTTAAGGCTTTCAGTAAAAACAACAGTATCAACACCTTGGTTTTATCCAAACACAATCTGATGAATCCTGCAGAAATTCTAAGCCAATGCTTTTTTCTGTGACAGTATCATTTTAATAGATAAATTCTCTTTTTTTGGTTTGAAACACAAGTTTATTTATAAATGTAGTATGGGCTCAATCTACTGTGCTGTAAGCAGGGGCAATTATATTGAGGACCAGGCTACTAACAGAAAACTGTTATACATAAAGATGCCCCTAAATGTTCCTGTGGGTCTGTATCATGAGTGATCCGGGGATATTTGAATGATTTGGTAAAAAGTCTATCTAAATCCAGTGCTCTCCTTTCTGTGTTTTGTCTCATTCTGCACCTGCTAACATTGCTGTGTTGCTCTCCTTAGTGAAAGCCAGATTCTGCAGTGCCAGCATCCCACTTGCATATACAGGTGAAATGTGAAAATGATGAAACTAAATGGGGTCCCAGTGTGAGTTTCCTTGAGATACCCAGTTGGCAAATACACAGTTTCATTTAACTGCAACATTTTTACAATTTTCTCTTCATAAACTGTAAGATTTGAGATTCTTCCTTTTTGACAGAGTCTGAAAGGCTACATGTTCCTCATTGAAATTAAAAGTTGAAATTTGTACATTTTTGGAACAGTGCAGCTGATACGATGCACAACATACAGGTGTATGTTTCTGAAATCTTCAGTATCTTGCCATTGTTTCTGTCACTTTACTCCCTCATCTTTTCCTTTTTCCCTCCCTTTTCACTCGCTCTCTAAGATGAGCTTGTTAGCCCAGCGGACCTGATTTATTAGGGAAAGAGAACCCCCATGAGCGGCTCTGAAATAAATGGATTAAACACTAAACATAGTGCTTGTAATCTCATTTTAAATCTCGCTCCTCGCCCGTCCCCACTCCTCTGTATTTCTGCTGTTTCTGGAAAGCAGAAACAGCAGAAATACGCCTCCTTTTGGAGAGACTTACAGGAGGCTGAGAAAGAGGGCTTAAAAACAGTAAGGAGAGAGTGTTTGTGTTATGAGAGCTCTGCTAAACACATTACATTATGTAAGTTGGTGTGTTCTCAATTGCTGTAAATACAGACGTTGGTGCAATTGTTTTAGGTGTGAATTTGATTTTTTTTTTTGTTCATAAATGTAGCATGTAATTGCAGCCCACGTAAGAACCTCCACTTTAATTAAGCAAATGGAGATTAAAATAAATTACATTAAATACAATGATTTCCTAAATAGGTTACATTTTAAAACACACATTAGACAGACTCTTCTCTGCAGACAATGACCTACTGCCTTGATGGACAGATACAGCGCGCAGCAGATACACACATCACTCAAGGTGGCCCATAAATGCCTAAGCATCAGGAGACTTTCCACAATGAGCAGATGATCTTGTCAGTGTGTCATGTTGTCATAAAAAGAGAGCCACACTTGATTGTAATCAAGTAGACGGACCGGTGATTCTACGTAAAAACATGCAGTCAGTAGTAATATACATAGTAATAGTAATATACAGTAATATACTGCAGTAATATACACTTATATATGCTATTAAGCTTGTCTGTGGGACTAATGTTGTAGCTTTTGCATAATGCAAAAGTATCACCAATTATCCTTTTATGTCTGTACACACACACTGTACTCACTGTGCCTGCTATTGAGTATTTTGCTGCAGTTATCAAATTACATTATACGTGGTGCTCTCTTAAAATGTACTGCATTTAGCCGCTTTAGTTACTTGTGTGTGTGTGTGTATGTATATATAAATATATACATACATATACATTTTTTCTTATGAAGCTCAGCAGCCGCTACATTTTCTGAAGCCCTTTTTATCAGCTTACTATCAAAATTAAAATGCACTTTTTGGCCCAAAATCAGAGTCTGTCTAAACAACAAGCTACAAAAGCCTTCAGACTCTGTTTGCACTCTACAGCAGCCATAATCAGGTGTTTTTTACATCAGTTACTCGTGGACAACTAAAGCCTTTTGTTGTTGGGTTTGATGGATGATACAACACTTTGGCAACCTTACGGCAATTTCCATGTACATTTCCAAGCCAGGTTGCACCTGATTGCTTCCCTGTGGTTTTAGTCCAGTTCAGATTCCCTAGAAATGTTTCACGTCTTGTGAGCTGTGTGTAAATATGACAAAAGCGACTAATTTCCTGATTGGGATCAATTCAAACGGACTCTGGTTTTGAAAACACTGCATACTGATATAGTAAGGTATAATGGAAGTGACAGCCTTCTCCCCGTTGGCTTCACAGCTACTGCAATGACAAAGGGACCTCTCAGGACTCCAACTGCAATTACCATCTACTTCATTAGAGAAATTACCTGCAGATGGGTGATTTACCGTCCCCCAGAAGTGCAGTAATTGTGCTGGAAAACACTGACTCTTCCCTACAGTGACATTAAAAAAAAAAAAAGAAAAAAGAAAAGGAAAACCAGGCTTGCTCTCACAATGACAATTATTTTGGGTGCTAGAGGACATGTTGTGAATATGCTGATGCCCTGGCAGCCCATGAATCCAGGTTGGTCTCCTGAAGCTGGTGTCAGGCTTATTTTAAAGACCAAAATTTGATCCTCACTGTAGGCTCCAGTCTGAGTTTTATTTCGGGCTACAGCCAGCCTTTGCGCCAGATTAGGCCTATGATAATCAATATATAATCACATTAATCAATGTGCGTCTTTGTAAGAAAGTACAAATGGTATAGTTTTCATTTTATTTCCATGATTATTACAATGTGCCAAAACAAACCCAAGCAGGGGGCACCTCTCTTTGATAAGGTTTTAACCTTATCATTAAGATCTAGATATCATGCCACAATCTGCTGCTCTCATTAAGGTTACATGTTTTGCCGCAATATTTAGATGGATACCGTGTTATGAAGAGTCAGATTTTATGACCTGCTATGTGCACACAATGCAAATTAATGTTACTTTACTTAAATGCCTGGTTAACAACCTAGCTGGTTTACAAATTACGTAATGTTAAGCTAATGTTATTGACGTTGAATATTTTCCCAAGGTTGGCAGGTCTTATTTAACTTAAATTAATTCAATTCACAATTTCATCTTTCCAATTTCATGTTTTAACCTATTTACTACTATTTTTTAAATAAGGTATTTTAACCTTAAAAGGTATCAGACCTAAGTAAAATATCTGTATAAAATGTCTATGTCTTTGTATTAGTTGAGTTGTGTACTTATGTTACCCCAAATGTTTACAACGATGTTCAAACTCAAAAAAAGTGTTTATTCAAAGTAACGGTGGTTTCATTTTATTGCTTTCCACTAAATTCTGGGGTAACACAAGAAGAGAAATTAGCGAACGTTGCTTAATGTAACATCAATGAGAGTGTGGTACATTACCTTGTCTGCTAATATCTCTGCCAAAGACAGACAATGCAATTTTTGCTGTTTAACAATAAATAAAGAAATCCTATGATTCTATGCTACTTCAGGACACCATGAGTCTGACTTTTTGTGTGGTCTTTATGTTAAATGTTTATATGGAGAGACCTCTAACAGCAGACATTACATGGTGCATTCAGTTTTAACATTAACATTATGTTTGTGGTGTGCAGTCTAAGAAGAGTTTGTTCATGACAGGTTTGCGTGATCCCGAACATAATCAATTCCACTTTGTAGGTTAACTCACTGTACATTTCTTTGTTAGTTTTTTATTTAGTTGTTTACAGTTAAAGAACTTATTTTGAGAATGTGCACAGCTTACACATCAGATAAGGCACATACACTGCTTTCACAAAAAAAGTGTGGGAGAAAATACTGATCTGAAACTAAATTATAAAGTGAGAAATAACCTTATAGGGTCACTACATGGCTGGGGCCCCAAAATGATCCATTTTTCCCCTTATCCCATTTTCAAGGACCAGTAATGAAAAATATGATTTCTGCTTTTGCCTTTCAATCATTACAGTCCTTTGTCAGTTTTGTCCAGGCGGTCTCAGATGGTTCATTAAGGGTGTAAAAAGGCAAAATTGAAGGGGTAAATAACTATGTATTTGTCAGAATGCAGCAAAACATGTTTTACAAAATTTATTTCATGGTGTCATATAACACGTAAATGAAGTTTAAACAAAATCTAAAATGTTAACAGAATGACCCTACAGTCAAACAATATCTTATTAGATTTTTGAAAATACTTCTGATTTTTAAAAATAATTTTGCAGTCCATTGTGCATTCTGAAAAAAAATGATTTTATTGGATTTATGAGTGATGAATCCAATCAATGTTAAATTTTCTGCCATCCCCTCCCTCTTTTTATTTGATACTGAATTGCAGAGCCTTTTGTACTGTTTGAATAAGCTCTACAAATTGATTTTTGAACATTTTTTTTTACTGCTTGATAATGATGAGAGCCCCGTAATGTCAACATACAGTTTACTAAAGCTGCAATGCCATCGTGTGGTGATGACCTGAAATAGCACTGACAACCTTTCTATGTAACATTACTGTCAGGTCAGGTCAGAGTACTTTGGAAAGCAGTTACCACTGACAACATTGAGATCATGTCCACAGTAATTTTCAGAAAAAAACTGAGGTTTTTAACAACTCATTGGGATCTTACATTCTGTAGTTCTTGCATAAAGTGGATATTTAATGATTAGAGTACTTTGAAAGTGATTGCAGTTCTTTGAGTCTCAGTAGGTCAACGTTTCTTTTTTCCCCAGTTTGGGATAAATAGGTGAATGATTTTCAATGTCCCTATTAACACTTTATAAAAAGAATCCCAGCAGCTCGCCAACGTCTTAAAACAACATTTACATCTCTCTTTTGGGACATAACACAGTAAATATTGTTCACTGCAGGGGAGGATCTTTCTACTGACTTTCTAGAGATTCTTGTAAAATTGTACCTAATAAACTACAGATCAGAGGGAAATAGACAAAGCTGTGAGATGATTATTGCAGTCAGGGTTTTGTTAATACTGAACACTTGAATGCGATTGAAGTCTTCCAAAGTGAGAAGTGTGTATCGACACAGTGCCCTAATCAGCATTCAGGGGAACATAACATCAAAATATTTTTAAATGGAGTTTACTTATTGCACCTTGTGAGTTTGAAATAGTTTAGTTACCTGCCACTCTGTCATGAAAACCTGCACCTCTTCGGGTGATGCACTCTTATGTCTTCTGAACTCGTCCTTCACATATTGGTCACCGAGGGCTCTTAAGTCTATGGGCAGGAACCGATGCAGGACAAGAATCCTCTTGTACATCGAGCGGACTTTGGAGACATGAGCAGAAGCCGCCATGACATCCAGTTACACAGCACTAACAGAAACAACGGCGTTTGCAGTGACACGCAGGAATCAACATTTGCAGATGTTATTTAACACATGCCCTTGTTTATCCCGGAAATGAACCTTTCTCCTTCTAGTCGGGGAAACTGCTAAAAAGTGCATAGGCCACCTAGTGGACTGGAGCTGCAAATTTCCTCAGTTAAACATTTCCTTTCGTGTTTAATGGCTAATTAGGGCCCGAGCACCTAGCGGTGCGAAGGCCCTATTGTAATTGTGCTGGTTTTTCTTCTTCTTCTTCTTCTTCTTCTTCTTCTTCTTCTTCTTCTTATTACGTCGCTTTAAACCTCAATTTGACCCCCTTAATGTGCTCGAAAACTCACCAAATTTGGCACGCTCATCAAGACTGGCGAAAAATTTGATGAAATAGAAAAACGGACCCCCAAGGTGCAAAATTGTGCTCTATAGCGCCACCTAAGCACACTAAAACGCCCACTGCGGCCCACAGGAATGTCATAGAGAGACGGAACAAAAGCCTAATTGTAGTACTCACCAAGACCTAAAATTCACGTGCTGACACCCCTAGGCTAAAATTAAAAGGAATTCGGCAATTTGAATTTGAAAATGCACTCCTGAAAATGCGAGGGCGTACATGGTACCGCCTTCAAAAGGACACAGTGCTGAACAACATTTATTCGCAATTGTTTTGAAGCGTTTGGATTTTAGCCCTCAAAGTTGGAGTACTCCTCTGTGTCCTCTCATTTAAGTCAATGGGGAAGAGAGGGAATGAAACGCATATGTGTCACACAGAGGCCCCTACAGTCTAAAGTACAAGTCTGACGGCTTTCAAACCTGTGCCAGTGGAAAGAGGACGAAAAAACTTTGTAGAATATGATAGTTTGTGTAGGAGGTTGCACACTGCTGGTCAAATGTGAGTAGGGGATTTGTCTCCTATACACACACACATTACCTAAAGCTCAGAGAGTGATGCTCTACTTCCACCTTGTGGCCAAACTAGGTATTGATGTTTTGGAAAGATATTTAATTGAGCAGTTGGCATCAGAAGCGATGCCTTCAGGCTGAGTAATCAGTTTGGAAGTGAATGCTTTTTAAGCGTGGCAGTTTATAATGATCCTGATTCATTTTTAACTTCTGACAGTCACTTTGGCATCTTAATAGTGTATCCTGGGTAGTTTAACCCTTAGGCTATTTCTACATTAATACTGAGTGCGGTTTGTCTTAGCACACGGACTAACTTGATTTACTGCCTGATTTCCACTTTAAAGCAATGAGTGCAGTTATGTTTTGGCCTGCTTGCATGCGACACAGAAGGCACATACTGCTCTTGGGTGGCGTTGTGGACTGGGCGCAAGCGGTCCGCCTGGTATGGGGCGAGTCGGTGCCGGCTCTGGCGTGCGCCGGGGTGCGAGGGCCCGTCCAACGCTGCTTGCAGCTTTAATTAGGTGTTTGTCTTTGTAAAGTTTCTAGTATTCCCTTACACGAATGTACTTAAATATGGTTCCAGTCTTTTTTTTTTTTTTTTTTTTGCAGTCATTGAGTGTCTGAAAGCCTATTCGCTTGGCGCTAGTATTTCCAGTATTTTCATTAACTATAAACTTAGATGAGGTCCTCAGCAAGAGAAAAAGATATGGAAGACACATGATGTATTCTCTGCCAGACACTTTGGATCAAAGCTTGACTGCCATGAGGTTCTTTAGATCATGGGCATTGGTAAATGGTAATTGTAGATGGAACAATCTGACAATTTTTAAAATATTAGTTTTCATTTTCTGTGTCCTGGTGCCTTTTAACAAGGGTTTTGATGCTTGTAACTGGCTGGCAAGCTGAATTTGGTTTTGATAAACACTCATTTGATGTCACTTTTTCACACAGATCTAGATCTGCACATGAAGGGTTTTGATGTACAATACTGGACTTATTCTTTGCAGTTGAATGGAGAAAGACATGTCAATCTTTTATCAAATAAGTGATATACTTTAGGCTGAAGTTCACCGTGACAAAGAAGTGTTCACGCATTTTTAATGACCACCATACATTCAGAGCATCACAAGCTGAGAATCCGCATGTAACTGAAATATGTGAGCTTAAATTTTATTAGCTGTGATATCCAAAGGTCATGAAGTGTTTCAGGTGAAAATTGATACATTAGCCTATACCTTTATTTACAGTCTTTTAATTTAACTCTGTAACTGCAAAGATGAAAAGTCAAACTAAGTCTTTTAATTTGAAATATTTTAATTGTTAATTTTTTTATATCGTAATTCATTTTTACATTCTAACATTTTATGGTATAGGTAGCTTGACACTTGAGGACAGAAATTAGCATTATGCAAATAGTAAAACAAAGGCGTGTCACTTGTATGAACCCTCAGTGTTACTTTCACTCTGTTTTACATCTTAAAGAAATAACTCTGGCAAAGTTTTTAACTATATTACACACTGCAAAATTTTTCGCCGTGAATTCACAATAAATAATTGAAAAGTTTTGCATGACTTTCACAGTAAGGATTACAGCAATATACTGTGAAATGTACTCACAGCAATTTACTGTAATTTC
>JAPZDV010000008.1:21193624-21213257 GCA_029814665.1 Acanthurus lineatus
CACGGCAGTTAAATTAATTTTTAAAAAATTAACCTACCTTTTCTCCCTTTTTTCCCGGTGCACCACATTCACCCAGTTCTCCCTAAGCAATACATCCAGTAACAACACAAGTGAGAGACGACTGAGGTGATTTTTTTTTTTTTAATAATCAGACACATTTGGGCTTGGTAGTGATTATTGATAGTGAATACAAACTGTCATTTGAAAAGGTAAAATTTTAAAATAATAACACGAACCTTTTCCCCTTTGTTGCCAGTTCGACCCTATAGAGAGGGAAATTTTACATTAAACAGTCAGACAGTTGACTTTCAGCCAGCCTTCACGTTACTGTAACAGAAAGGCAACAAACCAACATTCTTACAGGACTTGTTCATGTAATGAGACCACAGAAGATTTTAAAACTTTTTTTTGGTCAATTGTTCTACATATTGAAAAAAAACTGACTCAATCTAAATAATTTCTACAGATGGTTTTATTAAGTTGTTCTAAAACCAGAAAACTGTCAAAATCTGGTTTTTAACCTCCAATGTAAGCCTTGACAAACCAGCACCAGCACTGGCACCAACCTGATGACTGTTAGAATAAAGTAATCATATTAAGTATCATATTAAACCTACCAAATGATATTTACATATTAAGTTGGTTAATATTCACTGGAATTTAAAAAAAATTCAAAAGTGTGTAAAGAAAAGGTAAATATCTCTCTGGTGTGTCTTTGTTAACTACATAAAGAGGGGATTTGGTCAGTTTAGTATACAGACTGGAAGCAAGTCTAGTTTTGACAAAAGCTCAAAAACTTTTTTTTTCATTAAAATCAGCATTTTACTTACACTGCACATACACAGATACCCACAATTTACCAAAACATGTCCTACCAACTATATCTGTATCTGCTGCTTTGATCTGTGCTTTGGCTGCAGGGAAGCACTGGGCCACTATAAAGACCCATAACTCTGTACAGCTGTTACTTTTAAATCTCTGTTTATAACAAAAGTTAAAATAAAAGAAAGGCTATTTGAAAGTATTTTCTGTGTAGCATGTGTTGGTTTTTGTGGTAGGATTATTTTTTAACTTTTGAATGAGCATAACCAACTGTAGCTAGTTTTGCCCACTTGGTTCCAGTCATTATGCCAAGACAAGCTAATTGCTTCTTTGCTCCTGTACTTAATTCATAGAGACCCTTATGTTTTTCTTTATCATGCTGAGTATGAAAGAGACCTAAGCTGAAACCTAAAAGGTGATTAAAATCAGTTAGAATAACTAGGAGACAAGACACTGACACTACTTTTGAGTATTTCACACTAAACTATTTAATGGTAAAACACTGAATTTAAAGGGTCGATATAATCTGTGTAAGCTCCTTCCATACTGGTCAAAGTAGAATATAACAGTACACCATACTGTCTACAGACCCAAATCACAGCTTAAATAACAGGAAAGAAGGTTGTGAAAAAAATTAGATGAATACCTCAAGTCCCTCCATTCCTGGACGTCCATTAATGCCAGGTTCCCCCTGCAGTGACCGAGCCCAGACAAAACAGCAGTTCAAACAACACTTCATGGATTTTCTGTAACCAGCACTGCTCACACAGACAATAGAGACTTACGCGAGATCCCTTTGGACCTTGAGCTCCATCAGATCCCGGCTCGCCTGGTTTCCCCTAGATGAAAGAAAAGGGACAGATTGTACTGAATGAGAATATTTGGGCCCCTCTTCAGTTTGGATTCTGTGTATATACAGGCATACATGAGGTAGGTCATCCTCAGTGCGACCTGTCTGTAACCCCTGTCGAACAAAAACCTCCACCTCAGTGCAGCATGTTCTCAGATCCCTGCAGCCTGCGTGTTTGCTCATGTTTAATCTTCCATCCTTGACCTTTGCTTCTCCTCAGTAGCGCTACCAGTAAAAACAGCCCTTTCAGCTGGTTCATTCACCACCTGCTACAGTTGCAGTGTGGGAAACATTTCCTGCTCTTTCACATCTTTTTCCTGTGGTGCTTTGGATGCAGACCAGAGGCACCTGCTGGTGGAGGCTGCCAGTCTGGGTGCTGATCTTGGGAGAAATCCAAGCTGTTCCGGGAGAACTCTGAATGGCTCTGTCCAGTGATTAAAAACACACCTGCAAACACCTCTGAGACTCACTGTTTCACATCTGTGCAGGTACAGAGATGTGACAAATGACTGTTTGATGTGTTAGGGGGACCTAATGCTGCAATTATACTATTTTTTAACAAACATTTATTTATCCATCCATGCATTACTTCTTATACATGTTCATGCAGCACATGTTGCAAGAAACAGGCATGACGGTAGCAAAAACTGTTATTATCCTGAATTTAGGATGCACTGCATACATACACACACATGCATACACACACACATTCACACACACTGTGTAAACTGTTGTTCAGGAAAAAAAAGTTTCACAATAAAACCCTCTCACATTAACTTTGGGCGTGTTGATTAGTGTATTTTTCACCTGTGGACGGAGACGGGCAGGCTGTTTCCCCCCGTTACCAGTGGAAACAGCCCTTTCAGCTGTCTCATTCACCATCTGCTACACAGGGTGGGAAACACTTTCTGCTCTTTCACATCTTATCCCTGTAGTGCTTTGGATGCAGGCCAGAGGCACCTGCTGGTAGAGGAGGCCAGCTCGGGTGCTGAAGCTGGGAGAATCCCCAGTTATTTAAGGATAACAAGCCACTGTGTGAGGTTTACTGGGCTGTGGGTGGCTGAGGAAAGGACTGTAAACCCAAAGCCAGCAGACACTTCTACAGCTGGGCGGTATGATGCTACAGAAATATTGTTGCATAGCCCAAAGGTCTGCAGGATATCAGATCAGTCCAGCAACTCATTCCCACTGCTTCGATCTGAGAGTGTAGATAGGCTGACTCTATCTGGATGAATAGATCAACTAGTCAGCTAACGTTCAGGCCAAAAGATGGCGAGACTAGCCAGTTGGTCTGTTTGCTTGTCCATTCATTTGATTTTTGATCGTAAATGAAAGATATTCACCCAAAATTTCACGCACCGCTGGCCAGTAATGAGACTTATCATCTATTAAATACATCGGCAAAGGCAGTCTGTTCTGGTTGCGTCATTCACAGAAATGTAACCACATAACTGCTGCTACCATATTTGTTACTAAAACCAATACAGCATGATGTTTAATGTTGATATGCATCATGAATGCTATCCATGGGACTTTTTAGAGAAGTGACAAAATGTGATTGTGTTAAAGAAGTGTTAGAAGATGATTTAAATGAGCATACTATAATGAACTCACTGGACTTCCAGGGTGACCCCTCTCCCCTTTCTCACACAGACAGGTCTTTGGCTGTGGGCACTAAAATACAGACACATGTAAAGAGCAAAATATGAACAAAATAATTAATGAGCAAACAATGAGATAGCAGAAATATTAGTTAAAAATCTTATAGCACCTACCCCAGTTTTGACAATTGTGTTCTGAAAGAAAACAGACAGACAGATGGTTATTTATAGTTGAGTCCTGCAGAAATCATAAACCTGGACCAATCCCAAAACACACCATATCTACTTATGTACCGTACCACTCATTTAAAATCAAAGGTACACTTTTTTTTACTATATATGAAACTGTTTTTATTGTTTATCTACATTTCATCTTTTTAACTGCTTATTTTATGGTCTGAGAATTTACGTTTCGTGTTCTCCTTTAAATATCAGTAGATTTCAGTGCCACAACATCTGATTATACTGAAGACAAACAGCAGACTATAACACTTAACATCACTGACCAGTTCGTTGAAGAGTCTGTCATCCAGGCTACTGTCCATAAGGCTGAGGACGTGCTGCTGTGGGGGGGCGCTGGCAACGGATCGTAGTTTTGCACCCATGGGACCGTCTGTGGGCAGGCCTGACAGCCTGATGGTGAACACTCTGATGTTGTGCTGTTTGGCCTCAGCAGCAGCTGTCACCACACTGGGGCTGCGCGGGTGGTCAGTTCCATCCATCATCAACAGCGCCACCCTCAGGCTGCTGGGGGACGTCTCACGGCTGAACACCTGAGTGGCGTTGGTGATGGCGTAGGCGGAGTATGTGCCATGGCCGATGAAGGTCATGGAGGCCACTCGGCTATGGAAAACGTCCAAGTCCTGCCAGTCTCTGAAGTTGTGCTCCACTGACACGGTGCTGCTGTACTGCAGAGCGGCCAGGCGCAGCCGCAGACGCCAGCCAGGCGAGTGGAGCTGCATGAGTTTAGTGCTGAAGCGCAGGATGAAGTCCTTCTGTTGCTCAAACAGCACAGGTTTGGCTTTCTCTGAACTGTCCACAAGGAACATGACCTCCACTGGGCAGATCAGAGCTAAGCAGGAGGCAGTCACTTATTAGTATGAATTATCATGGTTAACATGATAAATCAAGATAAATCACAAACATGATTCCAAATGATTTGAATAAACCTTTCTGGTAAAACGACAAGTCTTCTACAAAAATAATGAATAAATTTCCTATATTACCTAACCATTAAATCGGCCCTGGCAACATTATTTTATAATATTGCTTTTCAAAAATACACAACTGTCACATTTTTAGATCTAAGATTAGTAACTATTTACAATACAATGTACTTCTAAATATAAGAATGAGTATTGACCTCAAAAGACAGCACTGAAACAGCTCAAATTTTAGCATTCAATAATTTTGGTACCCTGAGGATTCAAATATTGTTTTGTTTACATGGCTCAACTGCTACTGCAGCCAAGTAAAGCAGACAAAAGAGGTCCAGCTGACTGCTGGTTGTATAATACTTAATACTGCTCCAAATTTATCTCAGTAAAGCTTGCAAATGTCAACAGAGTGCTTGAGGTTAGACAAGATCAGTATGAAATTGTTATTGTCTAGATGATAAGTTTAAGGTGTACAGAATTGCTTCATTTCACAAATATTTTAAACACTTACTTTTAGCATCATTAATGATGATCTGGTTATCATCTCTCTGCCCTTTCCTCCTTCTCTTTTGACATCTGGTTGGGCTTGAGAGGGCCAGAGTAAAGATCCAAACCTTTATCAGCCACCACATAGCCATTGTTCAGTCCAGCTGCTCAGCCTGAGAATATGTGAAGAGGATTATTGAAGCATCAGTGGTAAATTAAGCTTCATGAGACTTAATGAAGGACAGCATTAGTTATTAGCTGTAATAACGTAACTTGAACACAAGAGGGAGACAACACTGCAATGGCTGCACACAGATGTGCCTTAAATTCCTTCAGTGACTTAAGATAAAGTTAGACAGGCTGACAGGTCACATAACACAGCTGTTATGGCTGATGTCACACTTATTAATCTCTGCTGCTGTCATTAACACCTTGACTTCTTTATCTACATTAACCATTACTACTGCCTTACTTATTACACACTGTTATTACCAGTGGTAGTGTTATGAATGCCTCTGATACCACATGGTCGGACAATATGATATATATGATACATACAGTGAGAGACATTTGTCCAACATCAGAGATTCTGTAGAGTCACTTATACTGTTGTAATTATTTCTTCAAAGCTGTAAGATTTTAATGGGATATGCTGCAAATCAATAGGCACAAGTGTGATGAAGTATTTTGGTTCTTCTGTCAGTTGTATAACCTGATGTTTTAGTCAAAACCACAATTCCAGTGTGGTTATTCTGCCCTGGCCTGAAAATTACTTTTTTCAGGTACAAAAGAGATACTTTTAACAACAGGCGACAACAAAAATCACATCCTGGTCAACTTATTATTTATCTATTTATTTATTCATATTCAGATAAATAAAAGCCCAAATGAGCATTTTTACTAAAATCTTAACTCATATTGCATCTGTCAAAGTAATCACAGCATGATTAGTTTTTGCATCATTCAGCACTACTAATAACATTATTACTCAAATCTACAACTCATTTCTACTATCAGTTGAAATTACTATAAATAACTAATACTAATGTAATAACTACCATTATTTCTGCTGCTTATATCAGTGAACTTCCCAACTGTACTTCTATTTTGAATAAAATAGGCTATACGTAATAGGCCTTGTCTAATATAAATGTACTGCTAAAAATGGAAAAACAGGATTACTAGAATAATCATATCATATGAACCTGGTCTTGCAATCATTAAAGATATCTTTTTTGTCCATGAAAAATAAACTCATGAGGTGCAAATTCTAATTTACGTTTTTCAGTTATTCAAAGATAAGTGAAAGTACATTTAAGTGCTTTTGTTGACATAAACAAAGGCAGTTTAACAAGAATTTTTCCATACCTCGGGATACGTGGCCTACCTGTGTTAATAAATTGGAGCTCCAGGTTAATCCATCAGTGGGCTGAACAGACGCTGATGTGTTGTGTTTCCAGGTTGATTTTAAAAAGAGGCAGGGAGAGCCGCAGCGCCCGAGTCAAACTTTCAGGACCTCCAATGGTAACAGCACACCGGTGACAAGTCACCCACATCAGAACAAATGAGATTTCCTGTTACTCCCGGCATAATAAAACAACTTTTGCGAAATAAAAATTTTACACGTATTTCACAATCATAGTTGTCTCTCACATTTAATAACATGATTTAGTTATATATTTTTTTAGCACATCCGGATATAATTTTCCGTCTGTACACGATTTATGAATGACAGACTTTCTGCTTTTATTTTGAAAGTAATCAGTTCTGGTTTCTGGTATTTCAGCTAGTGCCTCTTTTTCAGCTTATGAGTGATTCTTAAAAGTGCTTGGAAATGCACCACTAAATACCAGAAAAGTAGACTACAAAGTCAGTTGTTTATCATCAAATAGCACTCACCCAAATATATTGACATTTACTCGATATTAATTCTTTTTCTTTACACTTAAAGGTTATCTAAAATGTTTTCAAGTTTGCCTTAGTGGCTTTGATTTGAACTTGTTTTTTCAAATGAAGGACTATTATCAGTTGATGAAGGTGGATACAGAAAGTTTATGCTAATTCACTGTGAAGTGTGAGAAATATTGAAGTCTTTTAGCTTTAGAAAACACACCACTCTTTTGCAATTAAAACCCCTAAAATTAAAAAATCCAGAAAAAAACAGCTAAATGTGGAAAAATGTATGTAAAGAGTAAATAAGAGCGTGTTATTTCAAAATGTCTAATTGTTGTATAATGTGTATTATTTAAATTAAGATAATGTTACCTATGCAGGACAATGCTAAAACAATACAAGGAAAATCAGCAAGAAAAATGAAGACAGGCCTTAAATTAGCCTCATATTTATCTAATAGATCCTTCATTGTCCACTGATTTTTTAAAGGTTTTTTTTCCCTACTTTCTTCTTCTAAAAAAAAAAACAATCCATCTTATCAGTGATTTAGATTCATGTTGGTCCAAATGAAAACAGGAAATGAAACTGAAGCACTGTCAACAGCATGGCAACCTAATAGGTGGTGATATAATTCTGACTCAAAAGCTATATTGACCAATGGTACTACTATAAGCTGTTGACCACCTGCAACCAGGGTTTAGTTCATATCCAAAATCTGCAATGTAGGTGAAAAGGACTGCACTGTAGGAGTGTATGATTACATAGAGAACTTTAAGCATTCTGACTCAAGACCTTGTATGTTATGTTGAGCACTAGCTCACCAGCGTTGCCAAACTGGCAACTGCCAACTTTCTCACTAAATTTAGCAACTTTACAGACCCCATTTATGTCAATGGCGACAGATTTAGGGACTTCTGTAGGGCATCAGGGAAAGTCCACAGTCAGCACTGTTGTGTAGAAATTGATATATTGTGTGATTTCTAATCAGATGCCTGAACCACCAGATGCTGGCCCTTCTGGATTTTAAGGAAAAGCAGCTCTACTGACAACTATCTCCAGATGTCTAAGTTTCTCATCTTTCTCAAAAACTAAAGCCTGCCCCTGGAAGAATAACTCATTTTATCTGCTAGCATCTGTGATCTAAGTCTGTCAGGTCACTTCCCAGAGCTTGTGACCATAAATGAGTGCAAAAACATAGACTGTAAATTAAGAGAAATTTGCTTTTAGGTCTTGAAGTGGCAGTCAAAGTTTCCAGAGCGTTGCACATGACTCAGATCAGCAGCACATCAAGCTAACATTACCTGTTCCAGAGACAATGTGCGGCTAATGCCTGCCCCCAACATTTACTAGCTACAACTCCTCTGAGTTGGCAGTTCCTCTGCCTCTGAGTCTGCTGTGTTGCACTGTTTCTACAGAAGCTAAGAACAAACCAAACAGTGAATCTTAATAGGGTCTTTTAGCTGCCACCTGACTTTCTGTTCGTAAAGCCAGTAAAGCACCTGACCATGCTTAGAAGAGGAAGGACAACCTCATCACTAGAAGCCCTGTAATCCTGCACTCTGAACTGAGTGAGTCAGATAAAAATGTACTCTCTGACGGGTTGTCGTGAATGACTTCAATTTTCAGCCCTAGAGGTTACCACTTGTCACTGACTGTTGATAGTCTACAGAGGGTGTATTAGAGCTTTTTTTGCAGCTACCTGCTGCTGGAGACAAGGCTGATCAGAACATAGTAAACCAAAACAGTGAAGTTACAGGCTGAAATACATAATCTGAGGGAACTGTAAAGTCAAGTAATAGCCTAGTGCTTTCTGAGTTTGTCACTTTCTGCAATGCACTTAATCATTTCATCCATTGTTAATGTAAAGATATTGATCATATCAGCCTACTCGGCTTGGTTTCTTTTCATTACTTTAAAAATATTTTTTTTATTAACATAATTTCTTCCTTGCTGCAGCCAAAAAATGTACTGGATAAGAGGCCATTTACTGCAAAATTCTTCTCACCAACAAGCTGTAAAACCACTGGTGTTAATCATGAATATGTTATCGCAGCTGTTTACCACTGGAAAGATAGAACTCAGTAAGACTCAAAGTTGGACTAAAATATGGCTTATTCAAGGTGGGAGGAGAGAAAATGTAAACTTTGTAAAGTTGTATGCTGAGTGGCAACCTGAGAACATTGAGGAGCTGAAGGAAACTCTACCTGTCACTGTGAGAAAGTTCTATTAGTTGCTCCCATATTTCATACAGACAGGCTCAGATAAGGCCTCATGCCCAATGTCTAACATAAATCATTGAAAAGTCTGACACATGCCACTGCTCTCTCTGCAAAAAGTTACAATTCATTCAGCTAATATCACCTGGAGTCTTGAGGAAAATGTTCCCTCAACAAAGCTCTCTTTATATGTGTAGCACATAAGTTTGCCTCTGCTTCAAAAAAAACTCTGCCCTTAGCAGACCTCTTACATTCTTTGACATCTCTGCATAATGATTGGTCATTATCTGCCTACATCGACAAATCAAAAGGTTGGTAGGTTCAGGTTGATATACATCCATGATGGATATGTATAAGAGGATTTATTGGTCCCAATCCACTAAATTATCATGTTGTAAAAATATTTTCAACTGTGTTAGGGACTTTGAACGCCTCTCACTAACCCTGACTGAATACTGAATGTGATTCTAGTTTATTTTTGATAAACGGTGTGCACTATCTGCTCTGCCAGTCATGTGTCTTATAACTGTCTGTTGAATTTACAATGCTGTACCGAAAACAAATTATACTCAATTCTACTTGGGTGCATAGTCACACATACATGACAGATTTATTCATTCATTCACCTTCCACTAATTATTTTGATAGCAGGAACCATACGTTAAGCATTCAGATTCTTTGTAAAAGGCTTCTTCTGCAAATAAATAAGATTTGGGTTTTTTCTAACATGTTTTGTGTAATCTAGGCTGAAGTGAATATCAGGCCCAACAATGACAAAAAAGTTTGTTTAATGTATTGTTAGTGGTATTTTTGTGTTTGCTATTTCCTGAAAATTATAATATGTTGATGACTCGTCTGTATCTAATTTGTGTCCAGTGTGTCTTTTGTTTGGGGTTTGAGGCTCCTTCCTGGTTTATTTTGGTATGTTTACACAAGCTTCTGTTGTAACCTCCTGTCTTGGTGTGTTTTCTCCCCAACCTTCTTTTTCACTCAACAGCTCATCAGTAAAATTAGTTTCCAGTGTATTTTGGTCAGGAGCTTTCTCTCTGTAATTTATCCACTCACATACCTTTACCTTCACCTTTTGGGTCCATTTTTCCCTGACACAATGAAATGCTTTCTTAATTTGTTATGACACACTATGAATATAAGCGGAAAGGGGCATGAGCGTAGCACTGTTTTTATTGGGTTGGGGTGCCAACAGATCACTATGCAATGACACAACTTTATAACCTGGACAAAAAACACAAATTTAAAACATTATTTACTGATTTTGATCAAATGGATCATACATTGAAGAGAAAATATTTTCTGGTTTTAGCCTCAAATTTGGACAGAATGCTTTAATGGTTTTTGTGTCCAAAGCAAGTCCAAAAAGTTTTCTGATGAACAGCTTTACTTGTTTTTAAGGCAACTCAGCTAGCCCTGCACCTGACATTAGTGGCATTAGGGAGACAGGAATCAATTTCATCTGGAAAACCACCTCAATACTGTATTTGTCCATAACCAAACTGGCCTTTATGGATTTCAGAGGGTGGGCTTGGTTCCAGCCATGCTAACTGAGAGCTTTGGACCTTCGACATAAACAAGATAGGGGAAACACATTCAGTTTTGGGGTTTTTACAGTAACAGTTTACAGTTTTACAGAAAGTTTGTTAAACTTCAGAATAGAACAACGTTCTGTTTCATAGGAACTGAAGAGCTGCAAGAACAGATTTTTTTTGTCAACTTGGGTGCAAGCACAACATTGACATGCTATCAGGCTATAAAATTTTTAGGGTCAATTTGCTGACAAACAGTTGACCTTTTCGCTATCAACTTGGAAATGGTTTGGAAGATAAAACTTATTTTAGCTCAGAATGTTCTCTGCACATTCACAAGTCAAGGATTTACTTGGTTTTATGGGAAGAACTTGTTCAATTTAAATTCATTGATCCTGCTAGTTTGTTTCACGACTATTATAAGGTTACATCAGTCAAAATTTTCATTTGTCATAGAAGTGTAGATTATTCTCAGGACTTTCTGGGGCATTTGTCCATTTTGGCCTTTAAGCTCAATTTTTTTATGAAGACGATGCAATACAGTTGAAAGCTCTAGAAAAATTCATAAGTGAACATTGAGTGGAAACTTTTTGTCCTGTGCTGTTTAAAAGTGAGTGAAATGTCATGTCAACTTATTGCATTCCTAACATCCATGCTTCGGGCCCTAAAAAGGGTGTCTGGCCCTTAATTCACCACTGTCACAAATAATCCTGTCACTGTGTGTGACATGTTGTGCATAAACGGTGCATATGGAGAGGCAGTGGACAGGATGTGTGTGGAGAAAGCAGACCTGGGTGCCTGATGCTGTTGGCTGTATGGGAAGAGACTGGTGGTAATGCTGGCTGTGGCACACTGTCTGCAGACAGCTCTGTGTTAAGACAACACAGCCAGGCGGCAACAACACCAGTACCAGACTGGCAGTTTAGAGGGCACTTCCTGCCGCAGGTCAACATATTTTGATAAGACCAACGGGCTTGTTTCAGCACACAGCCGTATGCCAAGACAGTCTGTGGACACATGCGGTGCGCTGCCAAAAGAGGACAGGAAATTGTGAATAATTAAAAAAACATTAACGAAGGATTTGTTTGAACTAAAAAAAGCTCAGTAATCTGTCAGGACTACTGTCAAGATTCTGTCAAGATTTCAGGTTCGTTAGTATATTTTTCATTAAAAAATGACAATTTCGATTTTGTCCTTAGTGTTTAACTGACACACATAATATTTTTCTTAATAATTGTGATAGAAATTTGCAAAAAATTCAAAACAAACATACAAAAAATTGTCTGCCTGATTTTAGCACAATTGTTAACATTCCAGTCTGGAATGTGTCTGTCCAAACTTGAGGTAAGCTTTTGTTTCCATAGTGAACATTAACATGCAAGGTTACTCTTGGCATGTGTCAGAGGCTACAGTGTGGGACTTTATTACTATTTCTTTGCTCAGGCTAAAATCAATTACGTGAGAATGATTATCTGTGGCATGGGAGAATTTGCAATGAGTCAAGTTTGATTACTTGCAGCCTGAGGTATTGGCACAGTCCCCACTGTCCACTGCAGCGCAGAGGTGCATGCATAACGTATGTACAAGCCAAGACTCCTGAAAAACAAAATGAAAGAAAAGCATGATGTATGTGTGTCCTTTCTTTTTCAACTTTCTCTCTCACCCCTCCTTGAACTCTCCCTTGTCTGTCTTTGCTTCTGGGCCTGTGCTTTCTCATACATGTATGTGTATGTTTTTCTCCACCAGTGTTCCACTTTGTCTTGTGGCCCATCTTGCCTGATGTTAGACACTGTGATTCAAGTATCAATATAAAATAAAACTTGTGTTTATCAAAACACATAAATTTAATTTGTATTCTAATCTCAAAATACTCCAAAAAGCTTTATTTGTGTATTGAATCCCTCAAATTTTCTTTGGAGGGAGAAAGTTTCTAGCATCCCCCAACCTGATTTTAGTTTTTTATCTTTTCACCTTTTTCCCCGTTCTAGAGTTTTTAGATCTAATTCATATTTCATTAACATAAAACTACATTGTACAGCAGTACCAAGATGCAGAGACAGTTTAGAGCCAGTGAATGCTTACATGAGGCACTTGCAGGTATGAAGTCTTCTTGAACTTGCCATGTCTAGATCATTTGTTAAAGCTCCCTGTGGCACTTCAGACTCTGTCAGGCCTGACAGCTTCATACGGTCAGTCAAAAGAGCCGCTCAGGGCCCCTGATAGGCATGTGATAGATATGCGGAGGTTGTTTTAGGTATGTTGGCTCTCATAGTGAGCTGCTTTATTTAGGGGCAACAAAAAAATTATCAAAAAAAAAAAAAAAAATTACAGTGCCCACTTTGGTATGTAGAATATGACCTAATGACCTTTGGAGGTATGGTAATGGGTTTAACACTTAAAGTTTTACAAGATCCACAGGTCAGACTAGCAGTTATTGTGTTCATTTCAGGGTTAACAAGCAGAAAAGAATGGCATAATAAATATTAAGCTCTCGAAAAAAGAAAAAAACAGTCTTGAATGACTAACCATGAGAGGAGAACCTATATTATTATGACTGATGATGACTTGCACTAACAAATGAAAACAGGCCTAAACTGATGTATGAGAATGATGATGGATTGTTCGGAAAATAGCTTTCAAAAGGAAATTATATTTTGTCCAGTCAGAATGGACCCAACAACAGGATCAAAGGGACCATTTTATGTGACAGTTTTAGGGGGAGTTAGTCTGTAAAACATGCAATGAAACATGCCTCATTCTGCCTGTGAAGCTATTAATTTATTCAAAGAATTTCACTTAATAGTTTTGCTTTTTCTATTAGGAACCAAACAAACTGCTTTTCTGGGCTCTGAATTGAAAATTTGTACTTTCAGATTGTTCTGCTACCCAAAAATTGCTAAGAATAAAATAAACAAATGCTCATTTAAATACCAGCCTTTGCCAGCATCTGTTTTAAAACGGATCATTTGTATTAGTTTTCAAATAGTCTGTTAGTAATAGTTCAAAATCCATGTTAAGGGTTATAACTGAGAATCAACTTTGGAATCAACTTTTGCTCGTGACCTTTTTTAAAGCATATTTATAGACACAGATTGCCAGTTCAGTACAAAGTCAGAAAAAAGGAAGAACATGATGATCATAGTGTCACTTTAATGTACTCAAAGTATATTCTAAATAATACGGGATATTGGAGATTTCCGATCAGACATTGTTCTTTTTTTTGTTTTTTTTTGTTTTGTTTTTTTACTGAGCAGGATAAAAAAGCAACACAATATATGCATTTCTCTTCAAGTATTTTTTTTTCAATTTAAAAGTTATTCTTTAAAATTAAAGAAAAGACCAGGTTTATATTTTGCATCAGAATAAGACTCAGCCTCAAATATTATAAAGTGATTCAGGTCATGATCACAAGCAATTGTCTTTCTTTTTTTAGGGGGCCAAAGCAAACAAAAAAGGAATGAATGAATGTGTGTGCAGGGTATGACAGTGCAAAGCAGCAGGAAAAAAAGGACGACGTATCCATGACAAAGTGTGTGAGATGGAAGCGATAGTGTCTGTGGATTGAAGCAGATGGAGCAGATGCTGCAACTTTCACAGCAGTGCCTCAACTTGCTGAAACACGGCAGCTGCTTTCCTTCAGGCTACAGCTCTCCCACCCATCAATAGACTGAATTTGGCTGGGATATATTTAGTTCTTTTACAGCGGTCGACCTTATAAACTTGCTCTTCAGTAATGATATGCACATTCATGCAGTGAATTGGAATAAGGCTATGGTCTGCAATGATCTTACTTGATCATATTTTATGTCAAAATCTGAAGTGCTTCGTATTTATTATTTTGCCGAAGGGTGAGATTTACCATTTAAAATTCTGTCAACATACACTGAACCCAATGGCTCTGGAACCCTACATAATAACTGGACATACCTATATTTAAACAGACTGGATATATAATTAGTAATTCCAAAACCCCTGTAAAAGTACAGATTGTTATTTTTGCACATCAGCTTTTTTCATGGATTAAACAAATGAGGTCTAATGTGTTAATAAGTCATCTTTAGTGGTGCTGGTAGTTGGATTGGAGCCTGCTCAGCTGTTTCCCTACTGTTTCCTACAAAAACAGGCAAGCAGAATTATCATCTTATCTCTTTCTTTGCAAGAATGCAAATAAGCATATTTTTACCAACTTTTCCTTCAATAATAACTTTAATTGCAGGACTTCTATTCGTAACAAAGTAAGCCTCTTTCTAAAAATCTGTGCTGGTACTTTTACTTAATTGAAAGATTTGAATTATTACTTAGTCACTAATTCATGTTTTCAAAACTGTGGGGAAAAATATGAGGAGCTTTTCAGGCAATACATAAGTGAGAACAAAAGTGCAAATCCGTGCAAATTCATTACAGCTTAAACAGTGAATGAATCCATCCATTTATTGATTTATTTAATAAAAAACAGTTTTTGGTGATTGATACTTTTTGTTTTAAAGTCATTTTTTCTAGTAAAAATGGCAGAGCTCCAACTTCTCACTTGTTAGGATTTACTGCTTTTCTTTGTGTTACATAACTGTCTGACAGCAGTATGTGACAAGTTCCTATTCATGTGGATTTTGGACAGCTGGTTAGACAAGACAAGACATTTTAAGATATTGTACATTTTTAGTGTGAAATTGTGCAGAGTGTGTTTTATTTTATAAATGTGCTGAGGTTCATAGAAAAGGGTAAAAGTTTGCAGAGGTCAAAATTCCTGGAGCAGTATTGAGAACAAGCTTATTATTAAACCTCACTTTACTAACTAAATGATGAATAAGAAAATAATCATCAGATTAACTGATGATGAAAACTGCTAATGCATATGTACAACACTTTTGATGGTGGAGGAGTTGGTACTGTGCTCACTAGTGTTTTTGCACTAGTTTGGGTCCATAGGAGAAACCAGGTTTACCTTGAGGGTCTCAAAAATCCTCTGAATCTCTGATGTAGCTGGAAACAAAGTCTTCTTACAATAATTTGTCAAATTGCATATGAGTTTTCTTGGCCAAAAAATGCCCACATTTGAAAAAAAGGTTTAAAGAATGAACACAATTAGGTAAGTAGATACAAATTTTAACTTCTTCTTGTTCCTATTAGTTTGCAACACCTTGGAGGGTCCTTATCCACTATGTGGGAAATCACTAATCTAAAGGATTTACGTGGTGTAAATTCTTTAGACTAGTGATAGTTGATTTGGCAGAATCAATTTTCTCGTCATAGGATCAAAGAGAGTGTGATACCTCAGGGAATGAACACGAATCAGCATAAAAAACATTGACCCGATCAGATCCCTTTTTTGATAAAATTCCAAATTACATAACGAAAGGAGGGGATTTAAAAAAAAAAGGTCATAAAAAAAAAAGATCAGTAAACTCGTGGGAAACACTGCTTGAACTGTCATAACAGTTGTATAATATCTTCCATAAAACTAATGAAAATGAAAAATTCTTGTGATGTAATGTGATGTAGTTGTGTTGATGTTTGGTGATATTTCAGTTTGGGTTTGGAGACCAAACATCCAACTTTGGACAAGACATTTTTCCCTGTGGCTCATAGAGACCCCTCAGAGGCTGCAGAGCACTATCCGAAGCCAGCAGAGTTCTTGTGATTCTGCTCATTGAGCAGGACGGGGCTTCTTTACTGTCAGGGTTAAGGGTTTGATTCCCACTGAGATGTCCCACACATGTAATCAGATATTATAGCAACAATACTGTACTCGTATCAGCTAATAGCATGCATGAAACATGTCTATAAGATAGCATATTATATGTTTTTCTGCATGTTCAGACCAATAAATCAATAAATCTCGAATGAGACACAAAGTAAAAACAAAATGGAATTAAAAATAAACCTCAGTGCAACCCTCCCTTAACTCCTTAGAGGCCCGATTTTGGTCATGTTTCTGCCCATTTGGTATCGAAGAGAGATATTAAGCATTTAACACAGTACAGATGTGTTATAGTATCATAATGGAAACAAACTTGAACATGACATTTCATTTTTGCAAACAATAGTTTGAAAAAACAGTTAATTTTTTTTTACTGTGGGTTTGCTTGTTTCAGTTTAGTTTCTGTTGTTTAAAATGTTTAGTTTTAGTCCTTCAAGTTTTGATATTGAGGTGCAAGATAAATAAAATTAAGTACAACTTAGAGATTTTAGCAAACATTCATATTAAGGCCTCTACATGTCTGATGTGCTGACAAAAATGACAAAACTGTTTAAGACTAAAGGTAAGAAATTTTTGTTTTATATGTACATTTTTTCAGTAAACGTAAGTGTTTTTCACCTAGTTTGGTTCAGTTTGTGCAAAACCTCAGTTATTGTTTTTATTTTGCTCAAATTAAATTGATTTTTTGGTTGAAAAGGTCAGACAGGTTAAAATTAGACATGGAGACCAATCTTTGTGATTGAACCAGTGCTTTGCTTTGTTTCAACTATGAATGTAATTTCTACATTTACTACTAATGTGATAGATAATTGCTCTTTCCTTTTGCAAAAAACACCTTATTAGAGTGAGAACCGAGCAATATGAAACACAAAGCCTGGGTTAACTCAGCAGAACAATCTGAATTGATATCGACAGTGTGAGAACATTTTTTAATGCTGTGTGACTTAGGGATAGTTTCTCTGGCCATACTGCCCCCTAGTGCTCATTTTGGTTCTTGCACAAATATTTCCCATAACTTGGCACAAAGTGTGTACAGAGCATAGGCAGCACTAATTGTGTGTTTTAGAACCAACGAACTACTAATTTTTCACAAGCAACACAAATATCCTACAGATGTTGCCATCAGAGCTTTTGTAAGGTCATCAACTTAAAAGTTAGAACTTTTTAAGGGACATTTGAAACCTCCTCAAGAAAGATACTAAAATATATATTTTTTAAAAAGTGAGAGAACAAAGATCAAAAGAAGTAGGAAAAATATTGACTAGGAACAAAGTTACAGTGTTAAGGTGAAGTAATTAACACTCTAAATTACGTGTTGTCTTAATCAACATTGGTAAAAAGCCTTTCACAATTATCAGGTGAGTCAAATTACACTAGTTACAAAGCATGAGTATCCTTTTAAGTTTTCATGCCTTTTGGAACAAACTAAACTAAACTAACTCCAAGATTAGCTTAATTGAAAAGTCCATTTGGCACCTTTTTAAGAGTTGTCTGTTCATCGATAAAGAGCATGAGATGTGGTGGAAAGCCCAATTATGCATCTAATGGATGGAATTGTGCACAGAACTTAAGTTGACTGCAAATCCCAAATTCCCAAAATGCTGGGACCCTGTGTAAAACATTTTGCAAGTATAATAGATCGCTATACTTTGCAAATCCCTGTTGATAAGTTTGATTTAAAACAATACACCACCAACTTATTCAGTTTTGGTATTTTTATATGCTTATTCGGAATTTGGTGCCAACAGCAAGTTCAGAAAAAGTTGGAACAGTGACAACAAAGACTGAACATTATGGAATTTTTGGAGCATTCTTCAGGTAAACAGGTCTCACTGATAACAGGTGATAGTGCCATGACTGCTTAAAGGGGCATTATCCAAAAAAGCTCAGTCATTGACAAGACATTTTCAGTCACTTTTGGAAGTTTTTTGAAGTATGTAGATTTAGTTTTACTGTACATTTTAAAGTGGTTTTTGGGCAGGTATATTGCTACTGTGAAGGTTGTAGATACATTCACATTCCCATATTACATTTAAGTTGCTCTGCTTCGTGGTATTTTTTTTAACAACAGCAACAGCATCAACAACAATAATAATAATCATCATCATTTTCATCATTATTATCATACGTGTGTGTGTGTTATTTGTATGTTGCAAGAAAAGACTACAACTCTCATTTCTTCATGCAACTTTGTTTTGCAAGGTTAAATGATAATGAACTCATACAACTAAAACACATACAGCTAAAAAGATAAAACTGAAAGGAATTCTGTTCATTTTTCTTTGAATTAGTTTGTAGCATTGTTTCATTGTTTTAGTTACTAGGAGCATGACTGTTTTGTCACAGACTATGATGTTCTGAGTGAAAAGTTAAAAGTTTTACACTCATTAAATTTCTATGAAAAGCAAGACATCCACTACATTTAGTCATTGAAGGTTGAGTTAACATAAGTTTTATTACCATAACTTGCTTAATAGTAAAGAGTTTTGTCTCCACAAATAACTTTTTGTTCTACAAAAAATGGGCAAATGACACAAAATGGACACAAACTAAAGACAATTTTAGTGAACAAAGAACAACATTTACACAAGATGAGCCTCATCCACTGGCAGCCACTTCAAAAGGGTAGAACTGGGGAAAATCATGGACGACTTTCAGGGCTTCATTATACAGCTCTAAATCTGTAGGAGGAATAGACAAAACATATTATTGATCTCTAGAGATAAATGTTGCCCTTCATATGTAGTTACTCTATACAACTAATAAAAACTGAAGACCTACCAAAAGCAATGCCTTTGTCCTCTCGCAGCATAACGTATGTGGTGGCCATTATTGCTCCTTTATTGGACACCATTCCAATGATCTCCACAATACCACTCAGTTCCTGTTCAAGCTGGGAAAATAGAAACAAAAAATGATTTAGTTAAATTGTTCTTATGCTGACTTGAAATAAAAACCCCACTGAAGAGAAATGTTATTAACTTTCAGCATCAAATGCATTGCTTGGTCAGTGCTATCTGGCTACATGAAAGATCGATGTGTGTGTGTGGTGTCCTATTCTCTATGAGATTTATGTCACTGCTCAATATTTCTGTACGCAACAAAATAGCTCAAATTTTGAGTCTTTCAAAAAACTGGTTTATGACGTCCCATAAACCAGTTTTAAAATAACATAAGCTATTCTTTTGAAAATTGACGACTCTTTATCCGCAAACATTAATTTAATTTATTAGTAGCCTCGACAGCAGTACTCACGGGTTCTTGAAGAGTCATAAAAACAAGGCAACTGGAACTGGAACTGAAGAAGCTTCTCGGATGAGAAGTGAAACGTCTTCCCAAAAACTCAACTTAGTCCAGTTGCCTTGTTTT
>JAPZDV010000008.1:21214118-21243465 GCA_029814665.1 Acanthurus lineatus
CTTATTAGTTTGCTGTTTTCGCGTTTCTGAACTACGCTAAATGTAATAGCGCGCGGGAAATGTTAAGTTCTATTTTTGTGTGTTGCAGGGAAGCCCACGCGGGCGGAGTACCGAAATTTACAATGAAAGTCGCGGGGCCTGCATGTGCGGCAAACCAAAGTCATAAAATCGAACGTCCCGATCTGTGCTACGACATATCCGGTGTCCTCTAACATATTTCCCCCGGAAACATTAGCGAATAAAGCCGCTTCCTGCAGCTGACAGCATAATTTACAGAAGAACTGTAGATGACACTCACAGTTTCTACACGAACACGGAAGAAATGGAGACCTCTGACGTCAGCATCACAACATAACAATATTGATGATTTTGCACGGACATACGGTACCGACGGACCAACGCCATCGACGGAAGATTGTATAGGTTATAATCTGTTGTGTACGATAGATTTGCGAAACTAACAGTTAGTTAAGAACAGGCGGAAAAACAAACTAAACTAACTGAAACTAAAACAGGAGCAAACCATGAACTGAGTTGATGGCCGTTTACTGAACTTCATGACAAGGCACGACGTGAACAACATTGCCATAGAGTCTGTGAAAAGATTAGAAGAGCTTTGACCATTTATGTAAACTTCGTATTTAACATTTTTTGGCGGCAAGTGCTAAGACTGTACAGTTGAATATACTGATAAAACAGTAACTTTTGTTTCTTACATGAAAAGCAGCAAAATTCCCAAGCCTTGCTGGAACACTAGATGTCATGAAAACGTGTAATCCATTATGTTCTGGTTTCCCTATCTAAATGTATCAGAGAAGCCTCTATAAACACACTTAAAGGGTTGGTTCAGAGTTGAGATGTTGTTCAGTTTTTTTTTCAAGAAGGAAGCTTGTTTCCTTCCTTACTTTTATGCGGCTTCGATATAACTGCTTAGATCATCTAAAGATTTCCTGTCTTCAGACATATGCAGTTTCAGTGGAGCAAATCACTTCTAAAACCTATAGTAATATACTAGCAAATCACCTAACGGAGTAATTGTTTGTCTAACACTTAATTTCTTTTGTTGACAGAGGATAATCATGCTCAATTTCTTTGGACTCCGTAAAGATGCAAAGAAGGCAACATCAGAGAAGGAAGTAGATGGAGGCTTTGTTATCGTTGGTAAGCACAAAACTTATTAAAATGCAATAACATATTAAATTCTCATGACACTCATGAATGTGGAAATGGTATTTAATCATGGCACACCACATTTGCTGTATTTTTTATTCATTAAAGCATTAAGAAGCAAATTTTTGTGTAACAGCAAACAAGGTTAATTTGATGCATCACATTTTTTTCTAAATTAGCTTCTAATGATTTAGAGATGTCCATTTAATAACATTTTATTATCCCCCATAGGTAGAGCTTTCCTTCAAGGACGATTTTGAAAAGATTTTGCTGTGATATTCCTTTGATATTTCTCTTGCAGCAAATGCTGTGTAAGAAACTGGTCAGCCACATGCAAAGTAATTTTAGAGATTACCAGTGATGATAAATGATAAACAATTTGTTAAATAAGAGGGAGCTTTCTTAAGGTTCATTTAATTTTTATTTTTTAACACTGTGCCTTTGAAAAGGTGAACTCAACATAATTTTAGCTGATTTTCAGTGATAAGAGTCACAATTCTAGAGGTGTTTCATTTTATAAATGTGTACAATTAAAAATAAAATTTAAAAATGCATTCAAATTCACAGCTTACATTGTGTGTCACACTAACATTGTGTCATTCAGAGTTTTTATGGAGCCAGAAAGTTTTAGACTTCAAATTTTTATTTTGACCTTGGATCCAGAAGAGTGACATTTTCTCCTTAGTGGAAAATCATATGAAAAATCATGCTTCCCTTGCCCCTCTCTCTCAAACCCCTCCTCTCCAAATCAGAAAAATAATGACTAGAATAGAAACAAAAACTAGGAACTAAAAAAATACTGTCACTGGATTGAAACTTAGAGCCTAAAAAGAGCCTGTCACCCTAGAAAGACTGATTAAATAAAGAAAACAAAAACAGGAATCATCACTGAAAATAAACCAGAATGCAAATATAAATCAGAATATTATAATATTGATTTTTTTCAGTGAACTTTTTTTCCAGTGCCAGTACAAACATTTCCAGTAGAAATGTTTTGTTACTGATGTTTCTGTTTTCATTTCAGGTTTTGTTACCAAAATTTGAAGTTAAAATTCTGGTTTGAACTGTCAAGAGAGTAATTACAATGAATTATTAATACTATTAGTTTAGCTTGGTTCACTGTTTGGCTTTTTGTCTAATGACTATACTCTGGTGTGTTACAAAGTCAGAAAATAGCATTTACGCCATGTTCTCAAAGTGCATGACTTCATTTTGCAAACATTTAATCAAAGTTGTAGTTCTTGGACACAGTAGTTTGACTTTACAATTAAGGTCCTGCCTCCAGTAAGGTGATCTCAGGACCATTCCATATACAGCCACCTGTTATCACATGACTTAAATTTCTTTCTTAGGTCACATGACAACTACATTATAAGTGAAATTTATGTTGCAAAATGTTTTTTTCTTGTTTATCATATTAAAAAAGTATATATATTTTATCTATTATTTTACTGGGATATTTGACCTTTAGTTTTTGTTTTACTTTACTATATCTAGAACATTTTTTTTTAAACTAAAACCACAGCAATCCACCAAGTTCAAAGTTTATGCTTAATAAAGCTTTACTGTACTTCATCTGCTATAGAGATGCAATATAATTTTCTTTTTGTGGGTTTAATTGGAAGAGCTAGTGGTGCTGACACAGATGGTCAGGAGCTGTGTGTTATTTTTGGCAGAGGAGAACAAGTGTCAGAGCCAGGTTTTCTTTTTCAGATTGAGGCAACCAACTAAGCTCACACACGTTCACAGTAAGCTCCCTGCTTGCCATTTAGTACTCTCCTCTTATCAAAGATGGCCTCATAATTAGCAATGTGTAAACTAACAGATGTAAAGACACTTAAAAGTGTCCGTTCAAGAACATGCACAGTGTATGTTTTTGAATGTTAAATTATCTTTATTCATGTAGCCTCCTGTAGATTCCAGCTGATCGGAACAGATGTCCAAAGCTAAACTGATGGTCTTGTGCAGCACTAGATATCAGGTGCACAGTCACTAAGTCAGACGGGCCAGACCAAGCTGAGGCCATGGAAAGTCCCAGCAGGGCCAGGCTGTCGGCCAGTTCTGCCATGGCATTATCCCTTCATTTCTATCCATGTTTGGTTGTCATGATAGAAACCACACTTGATTGAAAAAAATCAAAAACTCTCTGCACTGTTCACCTTTGTCACTGACCAGTTATGGAGCTTGAAGGTTTATAACACATACTGCACCTCTCTTATTTTAACTGCAGATTTGACAAGTGTGCTTTGGTAAAATGTATGTTTTATGTCAAGAAAGAGATGATATCACAGACCAGGTGATGGCGATGTCAAACACTTGTTTAAGTTTATGCAGCCAAAAATGCTTTTCAGATTTTGTTAGTTGGATAACTGTGACTGAACTGAATTTTCTGAAACAATGACTCAAAGGATTAGTTCAAATCTTTTTAAGTCACCCTGAAAACGTAAGTCCAGAGTATTAAAACAATTTTTGCTTGCTGTTGTCATTGGCATCCGCCCCTCTAGATTAACTTAGACTGCTGAAGCCTCATATTAGTTTTAAAGTTGTGAATATATTGCATATGCATAACAAGAACATAAAAGGAAAAATCCAACCCTCTGACATTTTAGCCAAAAAATGTTGGACTGATTTTTTTTTCTGTGACCGACAGTTTTAATATTATGTTTTCAACAGACAAAAAGCAACAAATACAGCAAACGCCATTTACAAAACCTTAACAACAGTGATTACAAAAAGAAAAAAGAAAAATCATTAAGAAACATATAAATAAACAAAAAGAAATGATAGTGGAAGAAAAGAAAAGAAAAATAGATATTAAAAAGTAAAGTGGATTTCACTCATGTAGAATGTGAAGAAAATCCAAAATTGCAGCAAGCAAAGACTATTGCAATGATCATATGACTGCCACACTTTATTGAAGACGGACTGGAAAATGTGATGTGTTATCCTTTAAAAGATAAAAGTTGTTTGTAAGTAGTCCAGCACATTTTTTGGCAATGAAACAATGATTATGAGATTATTATGTGCTGATTTTCTGTGTATGACATGAATTGTTTCCAATTTTTATCCTGTCAATAACAGAGATACAAATACACCCTTCAAATTGTAAGCAAGGATTATATCTCACAGTCATTGTGTAAAAGGAAGTTAGCAAAAAATATGAACAGGGCAGACAACTTGTGGGAAACATTATGTAAGCGGATGATGGATCAGATGATTTTAGATATAATTACGCACACACAAAGAGGGCTGTGGGCCATGTGTGATCCCTGAGGAAAGCACTCCTCTTCCACTGGGGAAGCTGCTGTGGAGACACATGGAGCTGAGATCAGAGACAGTGACATCAGTGTGAATGATTTCATTCTGTAGACAAAGTTAGTTTGGCCCTGGAGAGGAAGAGAGGGAGAGCAGTGTTACCTTCTCACTTTACCCTCCCATCAGTGCCTCTACTCACTCAGTGTTTCAGCCACTTGACGAAGGAGATCTAATTAATTGTTTCTGTGAAAGCAGCCTGCTGCCAGGCCCCCAGCAGGGCCTTAAAATAAGTATGGACAGTATGACAATACAGCAGATTTTATTTGTATCTCGTGGCACACCTGTTTCTCTTAACATTAAAATGAACATTTAATCCCTTTAACAGCTACAGTCAGTGTTATTAGTAACATACTTAAAATGTAATTTAGGTGTTGTTTAAATGAGAACAATACGCAGCTAAGCACAGTTGTGCCTGATCACAAGATATAAACAAAATAGGGCCAATATATAACCTTACAGGCCAAAGGAGGCATAAACCTCAGCTAAGATTAATTAATACAATGAAAATGTGTTTACTCATTCCCAGCAGAGGAAATACATTTTAATCCATTTAGGTGATCAGAAAATCACTTGTAAAGCATGAGTAATCCCTTCTTGACCTTGATTGTGTTGAAGGAAAAAGCTTACTGTAAATCAATTCTCAGCACTTCTTTTGTTATGTTCTCCTGCAGTAATGCCCCAACAGGTCTGAGAGGCCAAATTACATATGATAAAGAAAAACAAAATATGAAGCACTTTAATAAAAAGTGGAGATCTAAAAATAGTATATAATTAACAGACACTCTGTAAATTTAATCAACAAAAAGTTTATTGTGTATTTTGAGAGTGTTCAGAGTGGGGTGTACATTGCAGTTACACAATGTTTTGCAACTGCAATGTTGAAAGCGCAAAGTTAACCATGTTAAGCTACTTGTAAGATTCTTTTGAAAACCTTTTTTTTGGCAAATGAATGAAATCTGTTCGTTTTTTTTTAATTATTATTTCACACAGTGTCCTAACTTCTATGGAGGTTGTAGATGAAAGGTCAGAGGATAACCAAAGTCTTCAGAATGAACTCTTCTTGGTTTATAAATGTCTGTTCAAAATTGTATGGTTATCATTCAAATCCACTTTGGTCCATAGTAATGCACCAGAAACATTTCCATTCCTGTAGACACAACTAGAACAGTACAGCTGGCCATCTAGTCATTATATGTGGCCAATGATTGTCAGGGGAAACCTTTGAGCTCGAAGTTTCAGTACAGACAGGCTGGGTTGGTAAAAGTTCTGAGCTCTGAAATAATGTACAGTAGTAGGTAGTTTTATGGCTGTTTTTGACAATATTTTAACAAAAATGCCCGATAAAATATCTTGGAGAGGAGAATGTTTTTGTTTTTGTTTTTTTTTACCAAGAGTTTTCAGTCTAAGATATTCAGTCAAACCCACAAATATTCACTTATCAAAGTATTTGCAGCTGTATTTACTTCCATATCTGCCTAATAATTGTATCTACATAGGGGTCCCATTGGGGATTTAACTTATCTATTTTCATTAGTGATTATTCTGTTGACGGGCTTCTGATTGATTTCCCAGAGCCCAAGGTGAAACAGCAGCAGAGAATAAGTCTCATAATTCATATATTAAACTGCAGTCAAAATTATCACAGCTGTAATTATTATCAAATCATTTGTGACATTGTTTTCATTTTTTCAGTATTAATCACCAAACTGTTTCTCAAGCTTAACATAATGTTTAACACTTGTCCTTCTGCAAACAGCTGGTGTACACACTTTCATGATGCCTTGATAACTTAAGAGCTGATCTGAACTTTGTTGTAATAATATTGTTCTAATTTGATAGAAATTGTGTTCCTTTAATACATATTCTTTGTAAATTGTTAATAAAAATCTGTCTGCCACATTTTTTGTACAGGAGAGACAGTTGAAGAGCAGAGGAGGAAGATACAGACCATGAACATCGCACAGCCGTCAGCATATGTCATAGTGCAGCCATCAAAGGTAAGCTTGTTGAAGTTTTCAGGTAATGATGCAAAGTTTACCCTGTGGTATTGTCATCAGCATTGTGGATCTCAATAATTGGAGCAATCATAGGAAGAAAACATCATGTCCTCAGAGCAGGAAACAGTCTGGAGTCTCTTTTTTCTTCATATGCTGAGTGACTCAGCTTTGAGACCAATAGCTGTCGGATCCCAGCTGGCCTTGTCCTGTATGGTTCTTAGAGGACAATCTCAACTGCTGTGATGTTGACAGGTGCTGTGGGCCCAGGCTGAGCCAGTGTGCCAAAATGTGCCACTGCTATTCACCATGCTGACTTTAAAAATGAGATGAGACATAAGCCACCGAAGAACTCTGTGGGCTCTCTGTTTGGCATTACATTTACTTCAAGAGCCTTTATGCTCATTAACTGCTTAGTTTCTATTTAGAGTTTTTTTAAAAAACATTGTGATGTGTTTGTGTGTGTGTCTGTGCATGTGTGTGTTTGTTTTTGCATGTGTGTGTGTGTTTTCATACATGTATTTGTGTGTTTGTGTGTGCACACATTTGGTCCATATGGTATCCAAGAGCTACCTCATGACACACACAGTGAGTGGCTCATCCCTCTACTTTAATCACATTGTGCAACAGGAAGCACTGAGATGCAGCAATGATATAATCTTACTCAAAAGCTTCCATGTGAAACACACATACACCCACACACATTCATAAACACACACACATAAAACAGCATTCTCAGTACAAGACTATGGCAGTAACTAACAGTGGGGGATGATTATTCCACAAAAGAGGTTAAAAAAAGGTAAAAAAAAAATCCAATAAGTAAGCCTTCTTCTGAAACCTAAAAAGCTTAGCAGCAGCCTGTGCTTGTAACCAGAGTTGTCTAGCTGCAAAGAATGCTAACACTGTTGCCTTTTCAAAGGGTTTTTTTGTAGAACGAGTAAGTGAAAAAACATGTTATTTGAACTTGCCTTTCCAAACAACCCACATCCTGATCTGAAACCCCTGTCAGCAGGACAGTGTTGATGTCAGTCACTAGCATAATGTCATCTAGTTGTAGCCCACACTTGTGATCTCAAAAGACAAGACTCATCATCTTCATGGCTATGAGATATTTGGTCTTTTTAATGTAAGCATATTGTTTTTAAGCATCAAAGAAAAAACTGATGAAAGTTTATTTTTTCTTCAGAGAGCAGTCTCAAAGTTTACTTGCATAGGACTGCATGTACGCTGCACAGTGGTTTATTTAATCATGTGACAGGATTTTCCAGTAGCAGAAATACAATAATACGTCCTTTATTCTGATTCTGAAGTGAACTACCTTATTCTCATTAAGAGTACCCTACCAGGAATTTTTACTTGTATTTAATTGGCCCGAGCATTTCATTGCTGTATGATGCTTATTGGGCTATGGCAAAATCTGAGCCAACATAGGAATGGGCTTTTATAGCACCTTGTTAAATTCAAATCCATTATCAAGTCCACTTATTGACTCTGAACCCTTTCACATCTCTTTTAAAATCTTATTAGATTTAACATTTAACAATGCATTTGACTAAATGCTAAGATAAGTCCAGCTCAATGATGCCAAATGAGCTTCTGTTGGCTGAGAGGGTAGAAACACAACAATTTTAATGTTCACAATTTGTAGCTCCAACCTGGAAGTTAGATAAGCAGCAGAATATATGACATGCTCATTTAATGTATATGGCAGTTTTAACTAACCTGCCAACTACCATTTATCAAAAAGGGAAGATGAAGAACATTAAGCTCACATGACCCATTTTCTTCTGTTTGGACTCAAACAAATGGATCCAAACTTAAGGAAACTTCTTGAAGCTTCCCTATTTTCATAATGCTTCAAAATAAAACTGGTGGTGTTCTACACTTGAGCATTTTAGCTTCAGTTGTGTTTTGACTGCTTTTTGTCAATGAGAGATTGTAACAACCAAACTCCGCAGTTTGCAGAAAAAGAAATGAACTGTCTTGGTTATCATGTGCTCATAGGCTGACTTGAATGATATAATTCTATACACTTAGCATTAAATAACATCATAGAATATGAGAAAAATATAGTAAAAAATAATGTACAACAATTTGCTCACCAAATGTATATTGCAGTTTTACTTGCTAAAAACCTATGTTTAGTCCCCCAAAAAACATGTCATGCAAATAGAAGATCTTTAAGCTTTTTTTAAAACATACTTTGTTCTTATAAAGTTTTGTCGAAAATAGAGACAAAGGTCTTCCTGTTTTTCATAGTCATGTTATCCTTACCACTTGCATCATAAACATTTCTAGTTTTGTTTTTGTTTTTTGGTTCATAGAAACTGGAGTTTAAAGCAGAAAACAAGACCTGGTACCCTGTTACTCCACCCTCCCTATGCTTGAATCCCACAGGAAACCTCTTCCTCTTAATTGCAGAGGAATAAACATTTCCTGTAACATCTTCTCTGCATTTAGTGTCTCATTTGCCTTTAATTATAAGTTGAATCACAAAACAAAGGCTGAAATCTGCCGCTCCAGATAAATTTCATATTCAGGCCTGCACTTTTCTGAGGGCTGTACATGTTACAAGAAAAGACTGATGTCACTATTTTAAAAAAAAATGCTCAAGGCAAAAGCCCTTTCTGTGCAATTCGTGTGTAAACCTCACCCACATTAGAAAAAGTCATAAAGCAACCCCAGTCTTAAAACAGCATGTGGAAGAAACCTTTTTACATAAGAGTAAGAACATAATGTTGTTTCCCTTTTAACCAGTCAGCTTTGACATCATTGTTTAAATTTTGTTTTAATTCTTGAGGTTCCTTGCATATGCACCCCACTTTTACAGTGACTGCTAAATATTTTTTGTCTTTGTTCAGCCCACAGTTAACAGTTGCAGAAGCACAGCTGTCAAGTATAGTAGTAGAGACTAAACCTTTTTAACTTCCTTCTATAGGATGTCACAAACATGAAGGCTGTTGTCTGCACACTTAAAATACTCAAATTGTAATTTTAATGTCATGTCTAACATATATACCTGAAGCTTTATTAGCACTCAAGCACAGTGCCAAAGCAAATAAGAGGATGAACATGTAAAATTAGTTGTTGTACAATTGTACTTTAAACAAAACACTGAAAAATGTAACTATCAACAAACTAGAGCTTTAATAATGCTTAATTCCACATTGACAACAGCAGAATAAATGTATTTAGAAGCTTGCATAGTGCCAGGATTTCAGTTTTGGGTGGGCCAAATTAATTATGGCTGGGCCTTTAAATTACATAAGTTCATAAGCTGTTGTTAACAAAAATGACATCACACCATTACTATGTGTGGTTTACAGTGAAGTTTGTTGCTTATGGTCTTTTGAAATAATTTTCATTTTTCTAAAATGTTTCAGTGCTTACCAGTGACCACTCTTTCTCCATGCCACTGTGGGACTGAAAGATGCACAAGCAGTATGGCTTTAAAATGCTGTTATAAGCTATATTTAAGCTACATCAGTATCGATAAAGATAAATAAAAGCTAAATCTGCCTTTACAGTGTTCCCCAAAGTCATGCTTTAGTCCTGCCATATCACAAGAGGCTAAATGTGTGGGAACTTTGTTTAATTCCTTAAAGTGCTATACACACAGTTTTTTGTGTGTGTTTAATTTAGGCTAAACAGCTTGAGAAAAGTGGCTCATTTTACAAAGATAAGGCATCTAGCCTAACGGATATTGTTGGCGGCTTCACAAAACCATCGGGCCTGTAGTCTATGAGGAACATGGAAATAAACAAGCTTCAATTAACTCCAGGTGATTGGACACCGCGTCGGGTAATATCCCTTTCGTATTCACCACTACTTGCTTGAAAGAAAAGTTTAAGATTGGCATGTCAAAAAGTGGGCTGGCCCAGACCTTCTGGGCCCACCCATAACTCCATGCCTGTTTTCAAGTCTGATGTTGCCAACAGAAGCCTTGACTGTCCAAAACTGTGCTTAGGAAAAAAAGGTAAACTCTGCATTTTTTAAGTAATAACACTGTATGACAAAATTGATATGAAATGTGGATATGGAGATATGAGGTTTCCAACCAACAGTTGTTCATTTAGAGTATTTTTTGAGTGATCACATTATCTTGGACAGTATTGTTGACATTGTTTGGTTACCTATAGTTTAAAACACTGGAAGAAAAAAAAATCTTTTTTTTTTTTTAACCCAAGTAACTGTACATTTTAAAGAGGCACTATTCCTCTTTAGGTGCACTCATCCAACTTCTAAATTCTGATTAGCTGCATGGGAGTAAATGGGATTGTGTCAAATAAGAGAACATGAGACCAGGAATTGATATGTTACTACAAAGTGATTTGGTAACTCCTTGTTACTGACTGAATGTAGTCAATAATCGAAATACAAGATTTATTAATAAGCCATAAGCTGGCTGATGACTGTGTTTTTAGAAAATCTAACTATGTGTCAGGCTGCAGCAGCTATAGAATGTCACAGAGGTAGCACAAGAACTGTGATTTGTAAACTTGGGCTGCCCGTGCATTCTCTCTCAAATTTCTACCAGTGAAGACTGTTGATTGCGAAGACAATAAGAAAGTCGACAATAAGAAAGTTGTCTTTAGCACACATCCAAAAGCCACTTCCACTGCACACTTTCTTGCTCACTATGATTGCTCTTTTTTTCATCTACTTTCTGTTACTCAAATCGTAAGGTGGATGAAAGAATATAAGCAAAGAAAGTCCTGGGAATTTAACTAAAACACACTAGGTTCCATCGTGAACAGTACCTCGTTTTGGTATATGTGTTGTTGTGATGGAATCAGGTGTTAAATGTTTTTTTAATTTGTAGTTCAGCAAAATTCATTCAGGATTCAGGAATTCTCGCAAAATGCTAGAACAGCTTTGGGTTGTGCTGTAGCTATTTTGATTGAAGCTTGTTTTTTTCATATAGATAAAAAAGAAAGTGGTTTCGGCTTTGCTTCTGATACTGCTGAACAGGGTTATATAAATTTCCTCAGTTAGTTATGTGGAGATGTGCAATTGGGACAACTGGCAGAAATTTACATGTTAGAGTGGCTCAGAAGCAAAGGCATGATCTTCCTAAGCAAACCCACTAATGGCAGCAGTTCCATTGGAAAAAAAGAAATGCTTCTGGTTTGTTTGAGATATGTTCTTTTTGGATGTAAACATGCAGAAATTCTGTGTTATTTTGTTTGTGCAACTTTGAAATTTCGGTATTAATTTTAGGTACACTTTTTAGTCTTGTATCAGGAATAATTTCTTCTAGTTGTAAGGAGAAGCAAGAACTGATTATCCTTCTGCTACATGAATGTAATTTCTTTTTGATCATTGCTTATATAGTGAAAATACACATTCGAGCTAATGAACATGTATTTGACTCCTCCATGTACAGTTTGATGTCCTTCAACTTGAAAGACTCAGTAGAATAAACAGCATTCCACCACTTTCATGTGAACAATTACAACCACATTGGATTACAGTGTGTTTTCTGTAATGCACTAGAATGCTCTCAGTTAATGACAGCATAAAAGCTTTGTTTTTGGTAAACTGAACTAATTAGGAACAGCCTGTTGGAATGTGCATCTTATTAAAGCTGTATACATAATGAATCTAATAAATGACCCAGGTTAAGTATCACTTTTCAGAACCTTGTGTGGTCTATAACCAGATCAAACAAAAGTAAATATCTTAAGCTTTGCTACTACCCCAATGTCATTGCTATCGTCCTCCTACCAAAAAATTGACCAAAATTGAAAAAATGGAGCGGCCTTTCAGTATATGAGTTTCTGATGAGCAGGCTGTCACTTTGAAGAGAGGCAACCTGTCTTTGAATGGGTAAATGCTTACTTGTGTTGCACAGTGCTTTGGGTTGAAAGGCTAGAAAAGCACAGCAATCAATTACCATCTAGCATTTATGAGCAGAGTCACACTGTCAGACTGATAGTATCGCAATAATTGGTTAAAACCTTCAAGAGACCAAAATATTTCAAGTACATTCCATTTTGGCCAAACTAGGGAAATGACAAAAGATGTTTGCCTTCTAAAAAGCTTTGATGTAAAAATTTCAGGTTTTGTGGATCATCAGTAATGTCCCAAGGTGTATTTCACAAAATCAGTAAATATGCTACTCTCACCTGCAAAAAAATTTAAAAAATTATGGATGATGGTTAATTAGCTTCTTGAGGAGCTTGAGATAAAAAATTGATTTTTCTTTTAAAATATAATTAGTGGTGACTGACCAAAGTTGTATGTGTTGTATCATTTATTTGTAAGATTTTCTTAGATTATTAGCACAAAAGGTAAACTACTATCTTTTTAGACATCTTAACATATTTTAACATGGTTATCATAACGCTCACCCCTGATGCTTGTGGGATAGATAAAGAAGAACCACTTTCAAAGGAGACTTGATTACCAAATGTAAATAATATCTTGATACGGCACACTTACATAAAAATGTGTCTTCTTTTCTTCACAGTCATCCTGTACAGCTCCAGCTCTGCCCACTGACACAAAGCACCCAACAGCTCTACCCACCACAGCGCCAATAGCAGACACATCAGCTGTGGAATCTGCTCCGAACATCCCAGATCTCCTTGGGGACATCCCCTTCACATTGGCTCCTCATGTCCTGGCTATGCAGGCAGGGTTCCCCTTTATACCAGATGTGCTGCTGTCTCGAGACATAAATTACAACCTAGCTAGTTTTCAGTATGACTTTACCTTAGAGAATTCTGTGCTTCATAATGCCTAGTCAGTTTGAATTTAAATACCAGGAGTGTCAACGGAAGTTCACCATTTTGGGAACTACAGCATATTGGACAAGCAAATATTACCGTATAGCATGACTAAAAAAATGAGAGCTCACTATGATCACATGAAACTCGCTATAAGTTGTAGAACCGAGAGACGTTGAATTTCTGTTAGTTGGTCCTTATCCATATTCAACAACCCTGGTTACAGAAAAATGTTGACAGATTAAAAAAAATCATATTTAATAAACTATTCAGTGACAGTGGTTTTTACAAAGTCTTCTTAAGCCCATCTTGGGGCAATCAGTGGTTTACAAAGAACTTAACCTTGCTCCTTTTAGAGGACTGAGCCTTTTGAAGATGCCCCTTTCAGACCAAGTTACATCACCTGTTACCAATGTGGAATGTTTCAAGCAAGTGTTTGAGGTAAAAATGAATGTTATGTATGATTAGAAAATTATTACATTCTTGTTTATTTAGATCTTACACAGGGTCCCAACTTTTTTGGAATCAGGGTTGTACTTTCAACGTTGAGACTTTGAAATTAAAACAGCTTTTTTATTGGAGAAAGACAGGAAGATGCATACATTTTTTTCTTCGTCGAGTTGCTGTTGATGTGAACGTGTTTAGGGCTCCTGCTGTTTACTTTCATTAAAGATATGGGCTTTGCTTATATTGGTTAAGACATCATGACTGTCCTTAGGCACATTACAAATACTGTGACATAAAGTTTGTTATAATGAAGTTGTCTAACAGTTAACAGGATAATTATGATTTATGACAACATGGGTCCCTATCAGTTATGATACCATTGTGCTCATTAAGAAATTTGAGAATATAAGAACAGTTCTGAAGCAAGACACTTGTCAGCTAACTGTAACCGATAGTTTACTGTGGTGATGGACATTCTGAATAAAAAATACTATTTGACTTAGTTTCCCTTCCAGATAAGTGTAACTAATGTAATTATCATGGTAATACCTTGTAGGATCATCTGATTGCTTCAGGGTTCAGCAGGGTTGAGTTTGCTTTTTGTCCGTGTCAGTCAGGTGCATTAGGTTTCACTATAGGTCTCCTGACTACCTGTGATTCTTTATATGTCAGACTTCCTTTTGCCTGATATTAGCAATGAACTTATGCTAGCATAAGATTTAAAGGCAAAAACACAAAAATAAAACCCAGGTTGTACTATTTATAATTATCCTTTAACAGAAGTTGATTTTTTTGTTGAGTAAGCGTCTGTGGTCTTTGCTGTTAACTATCTTTTGCCCGCACCATTTCAGCTGGAAACAGTAATTTTTTCAGGTAATGTAAGGATGAAGCACCAGGGTAATGAAGCAATAACTTTGATTAAAACTTGTAATTAGACAAGAAATTGTCTACCTCCCACTGAGTTAAAGCCACGTCCTTAAAAGAATCATCTGATTGAAAGTGCTAATTTATGTTGGATCTTTGGAATCATCTAAATATTTGCAAACTGCAATGTATGGCGAGTGTTTTTAAATAATGTAATGAAAAGTTAAAATGTACAGTATAAGTATTTTTACTAACTACAGCTCTAATGTGAGAATTTAACAGGAAGACATATGTAGCAAAAACACCTCTTCCCATGATTAGTGTCCTGACTTTTTAAAAAAACTGTTACTCCCCCACCAGTCATCACCATGCTTGAACTTTGCTCTGTGAACGTGGCCTTTCTTTTGATCCATTTTAGTTTTCAACCAGTGTTAGTTAATTGTATTATTAATTTGATCTGCATTTTCTGTTGGTTTTTGCTTTCTTGTATATATGCCATACAATTCTCCTTAGAATGCAGTCATAGTATACATGCAATTATTTATGACTTCATTCTGTTTCTGCTCTTTTTAGTTCTACAGAACTTAGTTCAAGCCATGCCAACAAGTACTGTACTTAGCGTAGATCTAAGAGTTTAAGCTGTATGTTTACTTGCTGTATTTAAACATTAAACTTTATGGACAGAATAAGAGAACTACCTCTCTTAATTGACACTTAGAGGGCTGTGGCCCTTCCAGTGTTGTGTGTGGGAATTTTGAAGTTTTATTGAGGGTAGCTCAACATCAATTAAAAAATGTAAAGGTTAAGGGGATTCAATTATCGTACAGATAATACTATTTCTGTAGTATTTTCATTAATATTCTGATAAACAGGGTGATGAATATGACTTAACTCTGCTGTTTTACTGTTAGAACAGGGTTAAGGTCCAGTGTGTAACATAAAGCAAAAGTTTGTGTTCAAAATGAAGTAAACATTATCAACAGACTCAAAAAGTAAAAGTTCTAATGTTATAACAAAGACTACTGGGTATTGTGTAAAAAAAGTATCTCTGCTAAAGTTAGCATGCTAACCAGCTAGCCACTGCCTGTCCTGTCATGAGCTTTATTGCCTCGTAAGCTCACTTTACGTACCTACTCCTATAATCTCACCCCACTCTGTCTTCATGCCTCTCTCATCCCTGTCTGCTGTGTCTTCTAAGTCTTTTGAGACAGAGTCCTAGGAAAAACCACTGTAAATCATTTTGGCATTTTTATCCCTGTCATCAAACTGGACTCGGTATGTCTCAAAGGCTGTTTTGGGTTGCGACTTGGAGGCTCGTAGGCTGCCAGCTGAAGTTTAAACACCAAGCTTTGGAGCTCCAAGCTCCAGTTCCAGTTAGACTGATCTGCTAATAGGGCGACTAGCTGCACATTTAACTGAGCTAACAAGCTAACAGCTAAAGATCAGCAAGAGCAAAAACAAAGAATAGACTGAGATGCATTTAGGAGTCACTCCAGTGGTATGCTAGACCCTATCATTTTTACACATTTCGGCTTTTACTGAAACCTACCTAATGCTAATTTACAAGAGGCAAGATGAAGCAAATTTCATTTCCTTATTTTATTTATTTATTTATTTTTAAACCATTGCTTTGGTAGTATCCTGCCTCTGTTCATTTTGGTTATTATTTGAGATGTTTTTTCTTAAATTTTAGAATTTATGGTGCTTTCATAAACCAAGTTGCAGTCTCTGCAACAGTCTATTGGTCTTTTTTCACCCTTCAAACCTTTCTCTGACCTTTGATCATTAAATGAACATTAAATGAACTTATATAATTAATAGTTTTAGTTGTTTTTTTTAGTTATTGTTAAAGTATTGGTTTCAAAATTAGCATAGACTTTGTTTTCTCACAAGAAGAAGTACATGGTTAAAGAGTTGTGCATTCATCCAAAAATTTATCATGAATTGTATTTGTACCTTTTATTTTTTTTTAATTTTTTGGACATGATCTGATTTGGTCTCTTAAAACCTGATGTTACTTTAATGAACAGGCAATATACCATTCAGATTGTATTTTAGAAACAAATACTTTACCCCCACAAAAATATTCATCCCATATCTTCATATTCCCTGAGTTAAAGTATGCATCTGTTACTGCTGGTGATGTGTTTTATTGTTTGTGACTATAAGTGAGAATATACTTTATGAATAAATAAGAGGAGTGTTTAATTTATAACTGTTGCTGCATATGAGGGGGAAAGCTTTATCAATGGTTATGATCATAATGAATCATTTTGTTACCTTATTAGGATTAATTAGTGAAAATTATAATGCAAACTGCTAAGAAATATACATGTACTCGGTCATAATTTAAAATCAAGCCATAATTTTAACACTAAATGCAGCTAATTCAGTTTGTGATATAGTAATTGTACATTTCAAGCACTGTGTACCACAGATAAAATCCTGGGGGTTGCTTTTGAATCACATGATTTGCACTCAAGTCATACTCTTATGAAACTGATGCATTTAAGGGCTTGTGCGTATCTGTGGTCAACAAACAGATGGTTACATAAAAAAAAAAAAAAAAGCACAAATAATATACCAAGGCACACTGGATCCTTTTTTTTTTTTTAAAAAAAGATTAAATACCAATTTTATGTAGTATTTATTATTTTTACAAATTTACTCACTTTAAAGAAGGGTGTAGACTTACACAAAGCTCTGGACTTGGGCTTGACATTGGACTTGTTAGCCTTTACTTTGGACTTAGCTGTCTTGATTTGAGACTTGACTCTGGACTTGTCGCTCTTGAAACAGAACTTGGGATTTAATTGTCTTCATCCTGGCTTAGTTAACATTGACCTGTAACATATTTGCAGCAATTTAAGGCTTGCATCTCTTATTGTCAGAATTTTTCTTGACTTTGGACTTAGTTATCTTGACTTGAGACTAGACATGTTGGTCTTGATTTAGGATTAAGCTTGGGATTTACCTCTCTTGGGTTGTTGTTTGTTAGCACTGATTTAGATCTAATGGGTCTATTTTTGTCTTCAGTAGGAGCTTGCTTACCTTGTTTTGAGACTTGATGGTCTTGACTTAAAATTTTATGACTAAGCCTTAAGACTCAGACTTTCAAAACAGCTTTATCCCACCTATGGAGTGTGACTCCTCTCTGTGAACACTTTTTTTTCTTAATTTAGAATAAATATGGGCCAGAAAATTGTATCTGGTAATGTTATCATCTTTGGATGGTAGACAGTTGATTTTTAATGATCCCCTGTCTCTCCTAGTTTTACTGTGGTTCATGGTAAAGTTAAAATAATATAATAACCTGGATTACATTTTGTGGGTGACTATCCGTTTGAAAGTTTTGTACTGTATAAACTATAATCTTTAATATGGTGTCAGAAAAAACAAATGTTGTCATAAATGGTTTAGTTAATACTCTAATGAATGATTTTTAAAAAGAAGTCCATTGGTTTTCTATACACTTCATACATTGCCTTTTTTATACTATAAACTTTAATGCCTTATTGTTCTTAAATGCACATCATAGATGTGCTATGTAAAAATACATCTTAAGGCCCCTGACCAGCGGTCACCAACCGATAACAGGCCCTGAAATCCCTTCTGGTTTTTTCCACGCCTCCAATGAGCCAACTATTGACATATCTAGGAAAAAGTCCAACGCCAATCAGAAAGTAGCCCTAGTGATTTGCTCCCACCCACAGTCCAACCTCTTTCGTCCTTCGTTGTTAAAATTGTCAACTGCTGTCTTGGAAACTGTGGTGGGGTAGTCAGAAGTCGCGAGAAAGACGCTAATGGCGAACTTTACGTAGTAACATGGTAATGATTTTTTGGTAGTAAGCTAACAGTACAGCGTCTTCTTGGTGTTTGTACTCTCACACGGAAAAGAGTGTTAGCTTTGCAGTTAAAACTGCATGGGACCGGATTCGTGAATTAACTTGAGAAACTTCGTTAGGTGGCTCATTTTGGTTGACACTGACAGCGTATATGTTGTTTCCTGATAAACAAACTCATGAAGTTAGGACATGAGCTATTAAACATGACATTGTACTTTTACTACCCACATTGTTGCATAAACAACTTTATCTACTGAGCGTGACTGATTATGTCAGCATCAACATCAAAGACCAGCTCATCGCAGCAGCGGGTTAAACACAGAAGCTCCCCAACAGCCTCCTGCTCTTCCTGTATCAATAACACGGCCACGGTCCGGTTGCAGCCTATCCGCGCCACGGTGCCGTACCAGCGTTTGCGTGGAAATCAGCACAGCCCAACCCGCTGCGTTTCCTCCTCCTTTTCAGTAGCCAGGAGCAATACAGGACCGACGACGTCCCGTTGCTCCAGTCCCGCCAACCCGGGTGGAAGCGGCTCGGACGGTAGGCTGGTCCCCAGGCAGACACTCTCACCGCCGGATAGCAGGAGCTCAGTAGACGACTTTCCCTTTTCGCCTGCTTACACAGGTAATATTGTACTTTAAAGAAAATGAAGTGTATCTGTAATGCAACCCATCATCGTTCATATAGCTCGGTGCTAACTTGTGCTAAATGTCGTTCTGTCTGTATGGAGCGACCGTCACGCCAAACTAGCTTAAAAAATCTGACAATTGAAGGGTTTCGGTAATGTATGAACATAAAAGGGGCATTTACAATGAAAAACAACACTTCGACCAAAAAACTATATGTTACTTTTATTTTCGGCTAGCATGTAGTCTGTCAAAGGACATTAAACCAAAATTTAATCTCAGGTTTATTAATTTTACCCATCATTCGCCATGAGGCGCCACGTTGTTTTGGTGAGAGGAGCTACTGAAAATATTAGGCGAAGCAGCTAGAAATATTACATTTAAATTCAAATGAGCGTAGGTTTGTCAATAAAGCGTACGCCGAATTGTAAAGCGGGGTGCTGTTATTCAGACAAAAGCTATCAGAACATTTCAGAGCCTATTCAAATTTCCAAATAAGCCATAACATCTAAATTGTCAGGTTTTCCATAGCGGAATTATTTTAGCGAGCAGCCCTGTGTAACTACGATTGAACTAACGTTAACGTTGCCCATTTCGGGGCGAGATGCTAGGCTAGTGGGCTAGCTTTCTAAATGGGTCATTATACATTAGGGAAATAATGTTTGACATATTAGATGCAGAGAAGGTACATATAATTGCTCAAATTCAGCAGCAGTTTCCACATCCATGTTCTAATTTGTACCATATCTGTAAGATTTTAGCACACCACAGCTTATGCTGCTTCGATGTATTATTCCAGTGGGGTGCAATAACGATTTAAACGAAATAATATGATATATGCCAACGCAGTTGTTATTACGTTGTGTTGGCATTATCCTTGCTATGGTAAGGTAAATATGTCAGGATGTGGATGCCTGTGTAGTGATGATGCAGCTACTCTGTCGAATATAAACAGGGCTCAATGATCTACATGATATGGATGATTAGCCAGATTTTCATAATTTGCTGTGCACACGGAAATCTCATTAATTCGTTACATTGTGGTTGTTTACCATCATTGGAAAAAAATGTCGTCAGCTGGTAGGTCTGTGGCTCCTATGGCAACATTGGGGCCTAGCAGTCTGTGAGACATAAACAGAGCCCTCTGAGCAAGCAGGCCAGCCTCTGCAACTACATGCATACATATGAAAATACTCCTTGGCATACATGAACAAATGAGAATATAGATCTGTCCACATAGAGAAATACAGTTTCCTTTCGAATGCACAAAATTATCTGTAGCGTTGGTGCAATCAAGCCAATGGTCAGCTTGTGTCATTGCTATTACATGGGTACAGCATATCATTGTGAGGTGTTGTGAACTCTAATGCTTTAGATCTGTTTCAGATTAAGATATCACAGGCTATTATATGCATGACTTTGCATCTGTCCACTCTTAGATGTCAGTGTTGGTAGTAGTGGTGTGTCTAGGGAATTTTGATCAGGGTGACATACATCAAGCCAGGGTGGCACTGAGCATGGTGTTTTGAACTCTTGCCAGCAACCAATAAACACACACAGTGATAGCCGACTTTCATTCTGCTGACCTTTAGTAAACAATGACCGGTTATGTAAACGTGTCAGAAAGCTATGTCACCGTCTGACATAGATAGATAGATAGATAGATAGATAGATAGATAGATAGATAGATAGATAGATAGATAAAATAACTTACATCTTATTTTTTTCATTACATTATGACTGCCACTGACATTTGGTCTATTTAGATCTATGTAGATATTGATGTGGTCATTAGTGGCTTAACAGATTTTTAAGGTCAATACAAAATTTACTGCTGCAATAATCAATACTCATACATTTTAAATCGATCAAATGACTATGTGCAATGCAAAAGGTGTCCCTATTATGTGGTTACGGACTAACTTTTTCCATTGGTTGTAATGAAAATTTATGGAGCAGCAATTTGGAGAAATAAAAATACAGTGCTTTATTTTAAAGGGAAAAACTCAAACTGAAGTTATGCTTCAATAGGAGGTAAATTCCCTTAACTAAAAAGGGGGCTGTGGCACCTCCTTTAGGAGGATATTATATATAAAAATAATTATTAAACCCATCAGTTCATATGGAAAAGCTTAAACATATTCTTATTAACTATATTGTTTTTCTAGGGTTGAAGATCTTTGGAAATCTTAATTTTTTTTTTCAATTTTTTATTTTTGGGGGGGGGGTCTTGATTAGATTCAAATCCATTTTCATTTCAAAACAATTCTTGATTCAAAACCAATTCTTGATTAAATGAATAGATAGGGGGGCACTGTTTCCATTTTCTTGCTCCAGTATACTGTGTTCCAAACCATTCACTGGTGTCCTCAGTCCACTCGAATATAAATGACAACTGGTATTTATGATATGTTATCCCCATTTTTTATTTTTAAAATATTAACAGCGTTATGTAATGAGTAAATTAAGTTGAGACCATCTTGCTGTTTACTGCCTTTAGTAGAATAACAAAATGATGCAGAGAGGGTCATTGTGTTACTAACATTATGTTTCCAGCAGTGAAGAGCAGCCTCTCTGCTGTACCTTTAGCTCTGGGAAGAGCCACCATCGTACAAATGCTGAGTGGGTGAAAGGTTTTTGGATGTGGAACAGACATAGAGTGCAGAGCTATTTTCCTTACCTCAGAGATGGTTAAAGTTATTTAATGCTGCCACGTATGTTGGTCGGCCACTCATCTTTGTTTCAACCAATCAAATGTCTGTCTGATACTGTACCTTGTTGATGGTTTAGAAGGTTTGTAATATTACCTGTTAAAGTTATTATTCTGACATTAACTCTTTGTGTTGGTGAAAATGTTAAGAATAACAATATAACTGTACATTGTGTTCTGTAAACTGTATAGGTGCTACACTGCCCTTGCAGTTGAATTTTTGCCTTTTTTGCCTTTAACATCATGTTAACACTAACATCTAGAAAGTTTATTTTTGACACTAGTGAATCAATTCAAAATCTTCTGCCCCTTTCTTAATGGAAAAGTCAGTATACAAGGTGCAATCAAAAACATCCAACACTGTTCTGGTTACACAAGAACAGAAGGCTGCACAGTAATGTGTATGTAATTAATGCACCTCAATGAGAAAGTTTTCCAAGTTTCATTGCTTGATCAACATAAGTACCTCAGTTACATGCATTGTTGTAAGGATGCAAGGATTTTGGTCAACAGGGATGGAATGACCTAGACTTCATTTCATGAATCATTGCCGATGATGAGAGTTTTGTCTAGGTCCATGACCCAGTGACCATGTAACAGTCTTTGCAGTTGAACAGCCCATGGTTTCCAAGAACAAAAGAGGTGTGTCAGGTCAAGAGCACAACCTTTTCATTTTACTATTCTCTTTGACATTTGCAGAGTTGTGCACCACAAATTCTTCATCCAAAGTCCAACTATTTACATTAAATACTACTGTGATGTTCTGAGTCACCTGAGAGAGAACATTCAGCTCAAATGACCTGAACTGGGCTCACCGACATAAACATGTGCCAGCTCAGAGCACATAGGAAACAATTTGTTGCCAGCAAAAACACAGTTGTTGTTCCCCACTGCCTTTACTTATTGGATTTGGTTCCCATCACCTTCTTTCCTTTTTTCTAAATGAAGTTGGGTCTTAGGTTCCTTGTCATAGAGTCATGTTTAAGGTCCATGGTGAAATCGCAAATGTGTACGTACCAGTGATAGTAGAAATGATGATGATTAAGCCATGAAACTTGGAACAATTGCAAGCAGGGTCTGACCGATATGGGTTTTTAAGCCTGATACCTATAAGGATTTAAAAGCAGAAAAAAAATCAGTGTTACGATATATTTGTCATAGGCCTGATAACAACCAATAAATTGGTTGACCAATAAACAGTTTGGACATTCCTGAGAATTTTAGCTACAGGCACAATACTCTGTTCATGCCAAATAGGAACGGTCTCTCAATTTTTGGATCCTGCTTCATATGTATAGTTCACAAGTATTTGTGGTAGGAGAGATGATTTACTTTCTTCTTATCTTTTATTATCATCAGTATTAGCCAGTTGTTAGATTCTTTGTGATTAGGCTGGGTAATATTGACACTGTATTATTATTGTTATATAAGGCAAGATGCCTTAGATTTTTGATGTCATTATATTGTAATATGACATAAATGTTGTCTTTTTCTAGTTTTTAAACACTGCTTTGCAGTAAAAATATCTGATTTTCAAATTTATCAGATTGTTTGAGTTTTTCTGTTTGTCTTCACCCACTCAGTCATTATAACCACAATACTGATAATTATTAACAAAAATATCATTTTTGTTAGTATAATCATCCCCTCAATGTTGTTACAATAATAGTTAATAGTTTTTAAGCAAAAAACTGCCTTATTTATTTTTGTGCATATCACCTAGCTTGGCTTGTGATGCTAATTATCGCACAGAAAGATTGTAGGAGAGAGAGAGCGCCCCATGTGGAGGAGATCAACAGCTCTTCTGCACTCCCTTTATTTTCAGTGGCATGAGTTGCATGAAGCGAAGTGGCACAATGCATTCTGCTGTGCCTTAAGTTCAATCAGGTTGAACTTAGTTAGATGCATGTGCGCTGTGACTGCGCTTGAACCTAGCAGGTAATACATCACAAATAATTTCTTTCTGATAGGACATTTTACGTGATACAAAAACTTTTTAAGCCTAATTTTTTCTATAATTCATTTCATTCATGGCCTGTTAGCTAAGTGTCCGGACTACCATTCAAGAACAAAAAGAGTAACAGCTGACTGCAGTAATAAATGGTTTACACGTTTAGAAACTGGCACCCTTGTTTTGAGCCGAACTTGACTGAAACTCTGGTGGTCCTGCACTGCAGAAGACTAATCAAGGAACTTCTCATTAAATTCAAAAAGATACTTTGTCATTTTAAATGAGATTAGTGGACCACGCCATACAAATGCTGAAAATTGCTGAAATTTTGACAGAAATCTTTGAAAAACAAACAAGTGATTACAAGATGTGAAACAAAGGCTGTAATTTTGATAATTATACTTTTCATGTGACAGCTTAAACTACGATAGTCGTTATCGTCCAGTCAAATTTGTTTGTGGTTTTGTGCCTGAAAACAGGAATTGTGTAATAACTGGGATGTCTATGGATTACAATGTTGACTACTGTGAGAGGTCAGGAATTTATCTTTGTGTTTGTTTATTTCATACCTTTGTATAACCTGGTACCACAAATGTTTAGGGTTCAAAACTAAACAGATGATTGAATTCAAACTTAAGTTTTTGTACATCGTCTTCCAAAATTTCAAAAGTAACTGCTGCTTTAGTGTGTGGCATATTTAGCCTAGACTGAAGTATTGGATATACATGACAGGCTCCCATTGTGTTGGAAATGTATTTACCAGTAACTTTATGAGATAGATGAACATATGGTATGTCTAGAGACATGCTTTGACTATGCCAAAACCCATTGTAATGGGGTTAGGCGATGGAACTTGAACAACAAACCAAAAGTTAAAAGGAGGAATGAAAAGGTGCACAATTACATATATTCATACACTTTGCTAGTTACCTCCATGACCACCATGCGTAGCCTGTGCAGAAAAGCCCGACACTTTGGTATGTCAAAAACCTTTTAAATTCCCAATGAAATTTCTTGCATAGGACAATACTTCTATGTTTAAGTGTCTTTTCTTCCTATCTTATGTGATGATAGCTGCATACTGTAGTACTCATTTCACACTGAGGTCATGTAAGCACACATCAAATTACAGGAAGTAGTGGGCCTGCTGCAGTTTGAGTTATTTATTTGAGCCAGGGAGGTCACAATTGTTCGTGAAATCTTAAAAAAACAATTTGATTTGCAACAGGATAGGTCACTGGGTTCCCATATTTGGTATTTACTGTAGACCTTATTCAACAAACAAAATGCTGACATGCTGTGTAGGTTAGAGTTATACATCTTTTTTGATGTGCATTCCAAAGTCTAATAGTACAGTTGTAGTTGGTTTAATGGGGCAGTTCTTGAATTACAGTAGCAGTGTGATCCAGCTGTCCTAATAAATCACACATTGCCTCTCTCATAGTGTTTAATCAATACCTGCACTGGTGTTAAGTTGGTATCATTACATTTTTTATTATTTTAAATATAGTTCTAGTTTATTGCAACTTGGTACTTTTTTTCATAATTCGGGCAATTATTTCTATTGCTAATAACTATAGTGTGCTTACCAAATGAATTGTCTGACCTGGGAACACAGTAACTTGCTAAAAGAAATGCAGTTCGGCAAGAAACACATATAGACAGATGATTCAGCAGCTTGTAAACAAACTTCCTGGTTTTTGAAAACCTGTTTTTTCATACAGTCTTATTGTCAATCAGTTCAACTGCTTGTCTTCATCGTAATGTTTTGAAAATGCAACAGAAAATGATGATTGCTTAGTCTAACCATTTTTGTCAAGAGTTCATTACACAAAACAAGTAGTTCAAATTTTGGATAGTTTTGTTAAGGCATTGACACAATATATGGTTTTTAATTAGAATTTTCTTGGAACTTCAGATAACCAGCTTATTCTTCTTGATAGTAAACTTACTAAATTGATTGAAACAATCTCATGTCTATGACAGCCCTGGTGGAATAGTTTTCATTATATTTAGTCAAGTGCTAGTCCTTTTACAGGGGAATTTCAGTGACTGAAGATACACTGCATGAGCAAGGAAGATATCCTTTCTGTGATACAACTCTCTTAACCTTGTCGAACTACTTAACATGTTTGGAAGATCACGGCCAAGTCTAATTTAGTATCGAGTTTACCTGTAATCCTGAGGATTTATAGCAAGTGACCTGGACCTCTACCTTGTTTAATAGGATTTTAGTCAAGTCATGACACCAGATTACAACAGGCACATAAGCCAAATGAGACATCATGTGTGAGGACGCATAGGATTGGTAGTTGTGGTCATTTATTCCCTGGTATTCTCATGCCATGACAGCGTGACAAGTGCATGTCCCTTGGGGAAGTGCAATCTATGACTGGGTCTGTCCTCTTGTTTTGATGGAAGGGGTAAGCGATGGTTGGAGCTCAACATGTCTATGCAGTCACTCGCAGTGTTACACCTTATAGTGTTACAGCGGCAATGGATGTCCATGCATCAGATGTTAGAGCTGCTCTTCCTGCTCTCTCCAGTAAGTCCATGACTTTGATTTTGGTCTCTTTGTAGAGTGTGGGGATAGCTGTGTCAGTTTAATAGTATCAAGATAGGATGTTGTTTCTCTGCTTCAGAGTGCACAACATAGCACAAAAAACTAAAAGTTTTGCTTGAGTTTGTGATTGTCTTTGCCCTTTCTGAGTTGTGTGGACGCTTTGTTGAAACTTGTGTTGTGGTTGCATATATTTGTTCTGTTTCCAAAGTAATTTAGTTTTGTTTTACACAATTTGCATACAGTGTGATTCTTTATCAGGTCACTTTTTTTTTTTTTTTTTACCAATTTTTTGTTTTGGGCTCCCCTTGGAATGTTTGGCAGGTGCAGCACTTCCACCCTTCCAAGTTCCGCCTTTATCTTTATGTTAAGATTTCATTATTATTATTTAGAAAATCAGTTATTGGTATTTGGGAATCGGTTCTGTATCGTTCACACCTGCATCACGATACATCTAGGAATCTAGAAAGAGAAGGACATAATTGCTGCTGTGGACCCCTTTCTGGAGGTCTGACACACAGATTCCTACAGTCAGGGCTGCATCACGTTCTGGTTGTGATGTGGCTGCCATAGCTGATGGAGCTACCAATGAAAATGCTTTGATTGTACTTGAAGCTACAGCATGTTTCAGGAATATTCCAAAGCAGCTTCAGCTGTGCTCCGCAAAGAATACGCACTGAATCTATTTTTGACAGAAGCCATGTCAATCACAGAGCAGATTGAGCTAAACAGAAATTAAGACATAGAAAGGGCATAGATATTTTTTTTTTCAGAGTAAAACACCCTGTGCAGGCTATCAGATCAGATCACTTAACAGACAAAAAAAAAGATTAACAACATAAACTACTTTCTTGTTGTTCTTGCTCTAAGGAGCACAGCACTCATAAAAATGATCAAATTCAGCAAAATACCCAGTCACCAACAATCACTTAGTCACCAGGCAAAACAATTTGCTTCTGAATCACTCCCAGTGGGCTTTGAAGCTGCAGAACAAAACACTGACTTTTAAAAAGAAGTCATCTGACTTCTGGACTAGGTGTGTATATGTAGAGGAGGAATATGTTGAAAAGTGAATCTGCTAGGTTTTTTGTTACATTTATTACTTCTAACAGGCCATGAAGTTATCAACCATTCCTCATACACCCTCTAAGGCAGCGGTCCCCAACCACCGGGCCGCAGACTGGTACCGGTCAGTTTGTCATTTAGTTCTGGGCCGCACAGAAAAAAAAAAGTATTGATCAGAGTCTAAAAGATGTTTTATTTTGAAAAATAACCGGATTCTCTCCCAATTACATCCGTCTGTGCCTTTTGACACAGGTTAAGACGGGTCAAGATGCTCGCCTTAGTCACTGGCATGTTACCTCAGTTAAGCCCTCAAGCTAGCAAAAATGAGTAACGTAATGAGTAATGACTCAACATAATGGTGAATTGTATTTTTATGCACGTATATTTGTTTTTATGCTGGGCGTATCATTTTATTTCGATGTGTTTATCCCCCACGCCTTAAAGGAGCCCAAAAGCTAAACGTTGTAAAGTTTGAAAACAAGCAGGGTGTAAATATCATTGCCTCTAGTGAAGAAATGTAAGTCCTCTACACAAATACTGTAAAGAAACACATTATCAGAGAAAACACACACCATTTACCAGTTCAGTATGTCTGTGTGAAGCTGTTATGTGAGGTATTTATATCTGGTTTAGGGCAAATGATCGTGGCCAAGTGTAAAGCTAGTTGTAAAAGTACTTCAGCTTCATATTGAACTGTACTCACCAGCTAGCACTAATGTTGTTTGCTGTGTACTGCTGTTTTTTGGTTTGTTTAGTTTTGTTTTTCATAAATTGAGTGTTAACAACTAAAATTCTAGTACAGTGCCCAAACAATGAGGAAAATATGCAAAAATCTGCACATTCCGTAAATCTATGTGATAATTATCTGTCTCTTCCTGTGTTCTTATTACATGAAAACAATGTTGATTTATACCTTTCTTTTTTATTTGTGCAGTTGAAAGGACAAAAAACCAGCAGGTACGGAGCTCAGGGACCATTTGGCGGACTTCCTCCCTGGGCACTATCACAGGGCCCTATCTTATTGGGCAGTGGCCTTGTGACCTCCATGTGCTCTACCCATCTTGTATGAAAGATAAATCCACACAGGTAAGCACTACCCCCACACACCTTCTGCCTTCCTATGTCATTTTGCATCTAATCCCCTACAGTGCTGAAGTCATGTGGCAAAGGTGTTTCTTTATTACAGTTCCAAATTGGGCAGTTGAAGCATTATGTGGCCTGTTCTTGTGAGATTATATGTAAGGATTTCAGAAATAGGAGGAGACATGTAACACAGTTTGATTATGTATCCTGCTGATCATTGGTCACACAAATTGCAGCAGTCATTTTGAGTGGAAAATTCTCTGACACTGAAAATCAGGAATGAACATGATGCAAATAGGGTTTACATGACCTTGGAGAAAGGATGTTGGAAAAGAGGTGTGACTATACCTATATTCTACTGAAAATCCTGTAAGATCAGATATAGATTAGTCACACTGAAAATAAATAAACTAAACCAGTTTTCACTCTGACACTGTGGTCCAGACTGTGGGTTGACTAAGTGCTGACAGTATTGGTGGTCAATCCACCCACTAACTCTGCTTTTGAGAGAACGATGCAAAGAAACAAATTACATTTTTATTTCAGTGAGTTTAAAGGTCTCGGGAGGCTGAAATAGTGACTGTAAAGGAATCAGCTGCAGACTTTTCTTTTGTCATTGCCTGCCCAAAATTCAGCGTTTAGACCCAGGGCCAGAACAAATCTCTGACATGTAATGATCTTTAATGTACTGTTATAACTGTTATGATGCAGTGTGATTAATTACATTCTAGTTATATTTATCCACTGTTGGCTGTACATAGTTACATGTAAACATGTAACAATTATTGTGAAAAAATATGTAATTTCATTAAAAAAAATGGATGATTAGAAAGATATTACTTCTAAACGTATTTTTTCACCTAAAAGCATGTTGATAGAAGTCCGTGTAGATTCTCATTCATCCAGGTTATGGTTATCTTGAAGATTCAAAAACAAGGCAACTGGACTGGGTTAAGTTTCCCAAAGCTCAACACAGTCCAGTT
>JAPZDV010000008.1:21247728-21288266 GCA_029814665.1 Acanthurus lineatus
TCAAAAACAAGGCAACTGGACTGTGTTGAGTTTCCCAAAGCTCAACACAGTCCAGTTGCCTTGATTTTGAATCCTCAACATGTTGATAGAATTAATTCATTTTGTTGCTTTGTATCAGTTTGGTGTGCAGGCATACCTTCCTGTGGCAGTCGCAGACAACATGGGTCAACAAGGCCACTGATAAAAAAAATACAGCACCAAAATGTCTAAGATGGCTTAACATGAACTGTTTCTATGTCTATGTCAGTGTGCATTGCCTGCTACGCACATACAGTTGTATGTGACTACCTGTAAACTAGCCATGAAACCTAGTTTAAAACATTTGAGAGAAAGGTAATTAAATAGTAATAACATAGCTAACTAATGGTTGTTAAAAGGATAAAAATGATCTCTGAACTGTGAATAGGTAATACTTTTTGGTCAGCCCTAAATGTTTAGATAAGTTTAGTTAACTGTGTGTTCATGTGTTGTGTTTACTGCAACAGAAGACAAGTTTATGTCTAATGGCATCTTTCTTTCGACATGTGAAGGCTTGCTAACATTACCATTCATGTTATTGTCCTAAGCCTGGCCAAATTAGCTAAGAACCAGAGGTCTTCATCCATGACTCAGAACTATAGTTCTGCCAAGGTAACAGTGCCAAAGCCAATCCCAATTGAATGGAGGTTATGTAATAAAAAAAAAAGAATGAACAAAAAAAATACCAAGAATATAAGCTATAACTTACAGAGCTGCTATAAATATCGCCAATTTGAAAATGAATTCACATCCTGGTTTTGCAATGTGAACTTTTTGCCCTGATGATATATCTTAGTTTAGATGCAAAAAAAATGTTCCGCCTGTTTTTTTCACTGGGCAGCTGAATCAGCCTGATTTTGAATTGAAAACTACTGTCAGCACTTAATGTGACAAACTGTTGGCAGTATCTTTAAGGCTGCAATAACAATTACTTTTATTAGTGATTAATGTTCTGATTATTTATTGATTAATCTCTGAAATGTAAAAAATGGTAAAAAAGTTGGCTGCAGTTTTCCAAAGCCCAAACTAACTTCATTATATGACTTGTTCTCTTTTTATTTGCATAAGACCTCTAAACACTGGAGAACTGCATCCCATGGTTGTGCCATAAGTGAATGATCATTGTCATCATATATAGTTTGACCAACTGCAGCCTTAGCATGAATGTAGACAGTATAATTCACCACCAACAGTCTTTATAGGTCACTTGTTGTAGTACAGTACTTGTAAAGAATTTTGCGATGATTTTTACAGAGAAAGTGAATAAATGTTATTCTGCTGTCCACACCAGAACGGATTACTTCTCGTGGACCTTGTTTCTGTCTATGTGGGCACACTGTGTGTCCACTTTGTGTCCATGGCTTTAGTTCTCTTCTAGCTCTGCCTGCAGATTATTAATATCATTTCATTTTTTGTGCCATAATGTTCTCTGTCACTTTTGACTGTATTTGTGCTTCTTATTTGTGTCTTTCTCTCATACTGATTAACCTCAAACGTCCCCCTTGCCACTGGTCTATACATCCTGTGTCTTCCAGGTTGTGTGACATTTACCACGCATCTGTTGAGCCTCAAAAGCCAGATGACCTCTTTGCTCTTAGCTTGCAGTTTATTATTAACACTTTTTATGACACTAATGTATGATTGTGTGAGCCTGTATGTCTGATGCTGCTATTGGACAGATTTTTGCATATGCACAGATGTCTTCCCCACTTACTCCTCTAGTGTTTTCATCAGTGTTGCTGGGGGGGGGTGGTGGGTTATAATAAACAACATGTCATTGCCTGTAGTGACCAAATACCTCTATAAAACAATAACCAAGTATGGCAACATGTTATACACTTCATAGTTAAAATGGTAGGTTTTAACTTAACAGTTTATTAATGTTAATAAAGAATTCACAAGCCATTGTTCTTACTGGGATAAAGGTCCTCCAGTCAGCCTGCATATAGTGGAAGATGGTTGCTATGCAACATACTAGCGAATGCCTGCTGTGCACTACTGCATATTAAAAGCTTGATAGATTTAACAAAATATGAGAGACCAAAAACAACAACAGATTGGACTCATTTTTAATATTTTAAACCTAACAACACTACATCCAGTCGTTCAGCTCAGACACACAGCAACACACTTGGCATTTATACTGAACAACTTCAGGGAGGGGACACCAGGGCTGGGGGAGCTCAGAAGAACTTTCGGGATCAGACAGAACCGTTATACTTGTGTTTGCTAAGTTTTGCACTGAAAAACAGAGAAAAATAATGTCAACAAAAACACAGTGAATCAGCATGACTCAAGCTAACAAGTATGCTACCTCCAGTAGCTGGTGTCTCCTCCCTGTCAGTTAGTTGGCACTTAATAAAAGAGTCTGTACTCAATCCAAGTGCATTGTGTTGCAGAACAGATATGTTGAAAGTTACTCAGTTTCAAACTGCAAAATTACAGTGAATTTGGTGTATTCATTTCACGATGAAGAACTTAGCAAGTAGGAAATATAGACTTGGTATGCTCTGCGCCACTATAATTGGCAAGATAATGAATCTCAAACAATAATGTGCTGTGCACTGGCTCTCTTTTGGCAAGACAGTAGATACAAGAATACCCAGGAGCTGACAGCGTGTCTCAAGCACAAAAAAATTTACAGACTTTACTAATAGACATATTAGATGTGTAGTATCCTAAGCAGGGGTTAATCTATTTTAACATAAAATATTTTTGCCCTCTGAAACAGGATAAAAAATGGCCTGAGAGGCTGAGGAATCACTGAGAAAAATTGATAACGTTCGTGGAAATTGTGAGTTGTTTTGAGGGGTTGAATAGCTTTTACCCAACAAAGTTGTGCGTCAAGTAAACTGGAATTAAACACATGGAAGCATGGAACAAGCAAGTTATTTCATTTTTTAAATTTTAGAGGCGCTCTCGTTTAGCTTATTTTCAATTTATTTATATCAACATACTTATAGTTCCAAGAGAAATACATTTAATGAAGGCTAATGTGGATTTAGGTTACGATGGCAAGATTATTTGTTGTAATTTTTTTGCTCAGTTTGCAGAGTTTTTGAAGAGTTATGATACTGATGTGTCTTTTTCAAGCAGCATTAAAACTGTTATTGCACATGCACTGCTACCCTAAACCTCTAAAGACACTACTCCGGTGAGCTTAATGTGGAAACCAGCTTTTGCACCGTACAGTAAAGGGACTTTACCCAGCCTACTTCTCACACAACATCCATGTAATGTCTGATTGAGCCCCTGTGTGAAGAGTTCTGGTCATCGTTTAGAGAATTCAAAGCAAGAGGGTTTTTTTGCATACACCATATAGAGCACTTCCAGTAGATGACATCTTGTCTGACATATACAGTCTCCTGTTATGTGTGAAAGGGCAACTCCGGGCAATGTCTGGTCTTGACTCTCCAGACATTGTCAAAATTCTTATCTGTAGCATAGAAGCTACTCTGTAGCCCATCAACATTAAAGACTACTTTTTTAGAAATGGGCAAAGAGGACCACATGAAAAGAATGAAGCTGCATGATGAGCAAGCAGAGCTATGTTATTGTTGTTGTTGTTATTTCTGTTAAATTAAAAAATGTTTTTATTGATGAAGGTAACACCAGCAAGTGACCCAATTCGTTTTCAACTCAAGAAAATTTGTGATTCAAAACCAAATGTCAATTAAATTGAAAATCGCTTTTTTTAGGCTTTTGTGCACTTTGTGATTCAAACATTTAGTAATACGTTCGGGAATTCAGTAATTCGGTAATTTAGAAACTTAACCTTTTTTAAAAAAATACACAGCATTGATTAATGCACAAATCAATTTGAAAGTAACAAAGAGTTCCTTGCCTAGATGTGAATGAGGACTGCTTCATTTATTTTTTTTTTACATTTTGTCATAAAAGCAGCGGAGAGCAGCCTCTTTGCTGCACCATTAGCTGTGAGGAAAGCCAGCGTTGTACTGGAGACTTTCAGGATCAGTGGTTTTTTGGGTGAAACAAACTGAGCACTAAAAAAATTTTTATTACCACAAAATTTGGGGGTTTTTGGTGTTGTTTTGTATGTTTTCTTTTTGTTGTTGTTCAATGCTTCAGGTTGTGTTGGTGGGCTGGTCTTGTGTGTAACAGCTGATTACTTTTAACATAACATGGCCACATGAGGAACCCAAAGGGCCCAAAAAAATTGTTGTTTTGTGAATGCTATTATTATTAATGCTAGATTAAATCATAGAACACACTTTGCACTTCATCATCGTCATTTATTATATTAAAAAATCACTCCAAATGTTATATTAATGATAAAAATTTTATATAGGAGTCTTGCATTAATGTTCAATACTGACTGTTTTGTGTAAAAACGTCACAATTAATAAACCTAAACAAAAAGTCTCTCTGCATGACATACATAAAAAACATTCTGTACAGGTCCAAAAAGTCGTGTAGAAAAAAAAAAAGAAACTGGCAATTTTGTTAGCTAAGACATAGCTGGTTTTTAACATTTGCTTTCTTTGTTGCATGAAGCTTTGTAAAAGACTTTGATAAATTTGTAGCTCTGTTTACATTAGTTGTCTTCACCTTCTCATCTTCTAATAGATTTCAATAAACAGACAGCCCAACTGCTGACCTCAGTTAAAGAAAAAACTTAGGGACCATGATGTGTCTCTGCTGCCTAAGCTGCTGATGCTGAGAGTTCAAACATCAGTCATATCAGTGATGACAGCTGTGACAGGAAGAAGTAAAGCAACCTCAAAACACTGAATATAAACTTGAACCTTAAATTACAATATAAATCTATTATTTTAGCTCCATAAATAAAATAGAGTGGTTTGTCTTAGACCTCTGGGGCCAGGCAGATCTATTTTGATGTTTGTGATAAATTTTTGGTTCACTGCAGGTTGCTTCTCCATTCTCACTGGGTACCTTTTTTTAACATAGCCAGTGTTATTTATGTGTTAAGTAATTTCTTTTAGTCAGATGTTTCAGTCAAAATTGTGTTTTCCATATAACTGGTTTTAATTGATGTGTAGATAAGCTGCACAATTAGTAATAGTGAATTACTTCCTCTTAGCAGTGAACAATCAACCACAAAGAATACATTAACCCTATCATAAACTCCTTAGTAAAATTATGCTTCTTGTTAGTGTACACTTCATCTTAGCACTAGTTTAAATAAGCCAGGAAATATAGTATATCTGTCCTTAAGCTCTGGGTTACCTCACTGTCCACAAGACAGAAGAGGACAAAATGACAAAACGACAAAATAAGGGGGAAGACTTAAGTAAGAAACTCATTGCTCAAACTAAACAAATTTGCTCCTCAACTTTAATAATGACCAAGAAAACAGTGTAGTTTTCTCTGGATGTTAGAGTCAAAGTTTGCACTTAATGTGTTTGTGTGTACTTGGATGAGAGAGAGAGTTGAATGGATTGCTCTCTCACTGTGTTGCAGAACCAAGGTCAAATTTCAAAATGTGTAAATACATCAGTCTGTCTATGCTGCCTTTATTGTTCTGTCACATTCATCATCCATTGCCAGAGTTGTTGAAGGTTTTTATGGTGTCTTAGACAGACTTAAGTTAGCTTTTAATTATGACTAGGAATAATGGCCAAAACTAGGAATAATAATAATGGCCAAAAAAATCGGAACAATTTTTTAGAAAGTCATATCCAAGTATCTCAGTAGTAATATGCAGCTGGATGTTCTTTTCAGACTCCTGGATGTTGGAGTGAGGAAACAAGAGAGAAGAGGAGCACCCACCAGCGCTCTGCGTCCTGGGGCAGTGCCGACCAGCTCAAAGAGGCATGACACTGACATGCATACAAACACATTTAGGCCAGATCTGTAGTTTCATGCATAGGGCTACATCTGAAAAATAAGGAGATAGGTGATTTCTTTTTTACACACACACCCACACATATAAAATCAGGTACAGCTTGACGTAATCAAATATTTCCTGTCATAATGAAAAATAATTCCTTCTAAGCAAAATTTGAATTGTATAAAAATAGGCTAAAATTTGATTTCCACCAATCTTTTAGTGGACGTGTGTGAAAAAATTAATTGACTAAAGAATCAAGATTCTTAAGACCTTCAAATCAGTATTATTTCACAAATGTCAAAAAAATGTTTGTTAAATGTTTGTTAATAGTTTCAGTATAAAAAAGTTTGAACTCTACTTGCAGTGTAGAGACAGTTCACAGCGTGCCCACTGGTCTGTGCTTGTGCTTGTCACAGCAAAAGTTATCATGTAATCCACCTCACAAAAGGCGGCATTTACAAGTTTTTGGTTTTTTTTAATAAGATTATTTCTTTTGTAAGACCACTGTAAAGTATTAGAGACTAGTGTTCACAAAGCAGAGCTGAGCAGCTGACCAACACAAATGACATGATGACCTGCTGACATGACCACTCTCTTGGGAAACAAGAGTGTGGTCTGTACTACCAGACCTTAAGTTTCCTATATGACAGAAGTAATCAAACAGTAGTGAATGAAGTGCAGGTGCTATCACTGACATTTTCTTCAGTCTGCATATGGTGCTTAAGGTGTACAGCAGCAACAGCCACGTCCCCTGAAGCTGCACCTAGCATGGCGCTATCAGACCCTCCCAGCTTTCACCCTGCTGATGCTCAGCAGCAGCAGGGAGGTGGCAGATAATGCTATCTCACTTTTAACTACTCACTTCCCCTCTTTGAAATGGCCATACCCCTCTGCAATTTATGGTCAGCCAAGCCCCTGCTGGCTCCTCTTCGCCTCCTGCAGTAAAGGGAACAATAAGGGCCAGCCGGATGACAGCTCAGCCCGCACTAATGTGTGCACAGGCACGTTACTGAGTTACAGGGCTGCAGAGGAGGAGCAGTGCTGACACAGATTCCACAGATGTCAGTAGATAAGCTACAAGGAGCAAGAAGAGAGGGGACAGACCTGAGCAGTGCAGCTGCTTCAAAGAACTACACCAGAAATGTTAGCAGTTAGAATAGTGTGCATAGTCAGACTCGTCTGTCTTATCTAAACATGTATTGTGAATGACTCAATGCTAGATTGGTTGTGTTGTAGTTGTTGTGTCATCCTTTTCTTAATTCCTGGTCAAGGCAAACCTTGTCTTTGTTAAAGAAAACTTCAGTTTTAGTTGTTTTTTTTTCAACACAGTTGTGTTGGAACTATGTTATTTGTAAAGGTCACACCAAGTGACTCTTATTTGTACTTAAATGTAAATCTGATGCAAGGCACGTTGACCCACCTTTCAATACAAAAGAAGATAATTGTTGATATCCTATCTAAGCTAGAACCAGGAAGTGAGTACACTTGGTATGGAAGGTAGCTTCTTTTTAGTTCATCGCAAAAAAGAGATACGTCGAAACTTGCTCTGATTCAGAGGGGTTTTCCTAAAATTACATTTATAATATTTTGTCAAATAGTGAAAGCTTATGTGTAGTGCTGCCAAAGGGGAAATGAAAAGGTCACAATACATCTCACCACAAAGTACTAGTCCCCTGAACCAAAGCAAGTACCTGTCTAAAGAGCACGGTGGGGAGGAAGGTTATACCACCAATTAAACACCTTCAAATAATGCACACAAGGAAATATGGCGTTATGCAGTTCAAGACGAACAAAGAAGCTGGTTTCTTGTGTGCTCTGTGTTCTCTCAAGTGTTTGAACATGGATTACCCCTCCCTCACTGTCTGGGGATTTTTTCACCTAATAAGCTCTGGTCCTTGAACAGGTTCTGGTCAGGATTCTTAGGACCTTGGTGCTGTTAGCAAACCAGCCCATGTTTACATTATTGAGCTTAACTATTGATCAAGGATATATCATTAACAAAGAGCACTAAACATTGCACGATCTATAGACTCAGCCACATCTGTTTGTGCTTTAGTTCAAGGATAAACCTACTATTTTTTAATTATTGATGCAATCCAAGTTGTGAGTTCAAAATCAACTTATTTTTGGTCCAAATGCTTCAAACAGTTGAAGTTCTGGTATATGAGGCAGAACAAAGCTGATTATATGTTCATGAAAAAAGGCTATTGAAGAACATTTAGTGATATGAAAGATATAGGAAGAATAACCTGCGATTATGTAATAGAGTCTATTGAAACACCCAGCTTTGTTGAGTGTAATGACAACCCAAACAAAAGAGATGAAGTTTACACACCCAGTTCCAACTCTCCTGAAACACGTGGCACTTTCTTTAACAGAATTACCAAAATGCCCTTATAATAAATTCTTCTGGCTAAGACCCCGACAAAATCCACAAGGTCTGCAACTGAATACATATAGTCTGAAAACTCTAAAAAATAAAACTATAATGAAGCTTAGGGTGATTTTCACAATCACTTAACCTTTCCATTTTTCTGTTCAATTCATTTAATGTTGTGAGTTATTATAAAATGTGAATTATTGTAAAAAAAGCCTGATTACTTAATTATTTGTTTAATACTGATTCCAAAAAAATGTGGATACTGTGTAAATAATTAAAACAGAATGTAATAATTTGCTAGTCTTTTTTTGATTTATAATTAACTGAAAACAGTACAAATAATTTATAATATATAAAAAACAATATATTTCCTGATTTACTCAAATTATTAAATAATATTTGTAAATTCATGCTTATTTAGAGCTGAGACTAGGACAGAAGAAAAACTATGTGGACAAAAAAAATTGGGATTCCTGAACAACAACTGCATGAAACATTTCACAAGAAAACAAGTTCAATGGTCACAGGTGATACTATCTAACCTTACATGCCAGATGGATTGTTTCACATATTCATAGGATATATTTCACATTTCCATCTGGGAAACAGCCATAGACAACGTTTGGAAGAGGTAGATGGTTTAAAAAGAAAACCAAAAAAAAAAAAAAAGCAGTTTTTCAATCAAGAAAAGCCTTCAATGCTGGTCTTTGCTCTTCTTTAAATGAGGAAATGTAGACTGGATTGCCATTAAAGGGTAAATATTGAGCTGAGACTGTACTTGCTGTCATTAGCCCACTGTAGGTTGAAGTCAGAGTATTACAGACTCACTCACTATCAGTTGAAATAAAGAAATGCATTTCCCTGAGTGAAGGCTGAGAGGGAAACAAAAACATGCACGGCTGCACTATCTAACTAATTCAGTGGCCCAAATATAGAGATCACATAACATCCGTTTCACACAGAGCCTGCATTGATAAGTACTACATGTGTAGTGTTTCTTAAGTAAAAAGGACCAGTGTCAGAAGGGAACATGTTTGGACATGTTCTGGACTACTGGTGCACTGTGGAGGACTGGGAATTCCTTTAGCACTCCCTGTCTCCCTCACACACACACCCACACACACACACACACACACACACACACACACAAATACTTCAAATTTCAATTGGAAGAGGAGGGAAAAAAATTGCATGATATCTTTTTTTTTATCTAGCTTTAGTATACAGTGTGCCAAACCATTAGCTAGTGTCCTCAGTCAACTGAAAAACAATATAAAACAAAACTTGCAGTTAAGATACAACAATTAGGATAAATCTAATCTAATCTAATCTCTCTGCTGAACTGTTGCAGGGTTTTGAGGCAAAATAGATTTCACGCTAAATTATCTTCTTTACCAAAGAGTGGGTTTAGGTTATTTTAAGGCCCAGACACAGCAAACAATCCTTAAAAAAATAAGAACTGACAGAAGCTAACTGTTGGATCAACTGTGCCTGTACTTTGGTTAGAAAGTTGCACCTGTGCACACTTTTTTTTCCACACCACTCTCATCAACCACAAATTATGGAAACTACAGCAGGCTCAAGGGGCTTTCCAGAGCTTGTAGAGAGATGGAGTTAAATGAAACCTTAGATTTTAAAAACTTCACTTGACTCTTTTCTGTTCAGCTTATCATTTTATAGGAACTTATCATTCTCTCAACCAGAAAAAAACGGTAACTGCCAGGATTGTGGTTCAGGAAATAGATGAATTCTTCAAATTTAGAAGGTCAGTTGTTTGATACCTTTAAGTCTGCATGTCATGGGTTTCCTTGTGTGAACTACTGAACCTCTGTAAAACATGCCTGTAGGTGTTCCTGATGAGCTACACAATGAGGGCTGAGGGCTACACAATGTTGTCATGCCCTTTTTTCCACATTAAAAAAATCTAATATTGACTTTTGTGAATAGATTCTGAATCATATGAGATCAAGTCAAGACACTTATGTGAATTAATTTATTTTACAAATCCCTGACACAGAATCACCACTGTCTGTACTAAGTAGTTGAAGGTGATGCCTCTTTTCTAGCTGAACTGGGGACAGTGACATCTGGTGGACTTAGATTGGACCAGTGGAATGAATCTCCATTTTGTAGCTTTACTGTCTGTGTAGAATATGAAACTTAAGAAGTAGTGTAGAAACATAAGAAATATGGAAAGAAAAACTTGTTAAACACAGGTTTTACTAATTTTAGCAGTAATTTAACATTATTTATTTTAATATTGGCAGTTGCTGAACCTGATAATGCTAAACAAAGCCTTCATTATTGTTATTAGTTCCAGTTGTGCTGATCATGCTATAACAAATGAAGATTTCTTTGAGCATTAATGAAAGGAGAGATTCACTCTTGCAGATTTATTTATTTTTCTTTCGTTGTGTGAGCTGTCTTAACAAAACCTAAAGCCTCACTTTAGATACCGTGATACCCGTTTTCAGATATAACGGGTATCATGACAGTGGTTATCATCTTGCTTTGTTAACCTCAGCTTTCTTCTGGAGGTAATGTGTGTTCTCCTTAAAAGGAGCAATGCAGGAGGTCATGTGACCCTATTTTCTTACAAAATGGACAAATTGTAGTGCTCATTTCTGGCAGGGAAAAATTAAAAAAACCTACTACAGCAAATAGCAACTCTTATTATGAAAATAATGCAAGAGAGAAATGATTGTTGAAGTTTACTAAATGTACAAATTTGCAGAAAAAATATTTATTTATTATTTCAGTCCCTTCAGTTTACCTCTGCTTCTAACTTCTAACCAGTTTACCTCTTCTCAAGGTCTTAAACTTTAAACTTGATGCAGCAGATTTATGCATTATTCTCAAAAACTGTATGTAGGTGTCATTCTGTCTCACAATGGATACATCATTTAAGGTTTTGAACAAATTAACGATGGATTTTTGTATTGACTTAATATTGTCTGTGACAATAGACAAGTTTTTTTCTATTAACTGTAACGTACTGGTTGAAAATGGACTTCAGTGAATCAGGTCAAGCATAACAACATAATTGTGTTAGGTTATTGTTTGATAGAATTACATATAATTTCATATGCAAGTACATGTTGTACTGATAAATAATGTAGTGAATTTTAATGAATGTTCTGTGATTTTATAGAAGGCTTCTTTTAAAGCCACTGTTGTAGGTTATCACTAAAAACATTTAGTTGTTCAGTCAGAATGAGAACAACCTTGAAAATAAAATAAGTATTCTTGCTTAGATTTTTTGCAACACTGATGGAGGTCCCCCGTGGTAAAAGAGTGCAGTGGGATACAAACAATAAGTGCCACTGTAACTGCAAAGCTCCATTTCATTGCTTTACTACTCTAAAGTTATGATCAAGAAGTTTGCATATATGACATGGTCCCTCATTTTAGACTCTGTATCGCTTGTTGATTGGTTATAAAGTGTCTCTACTTCAAATGGAGCTGACCAATGAAAAATGCTGTCTGCCATTTTAAACTCAGAACACAACCTGGCCTGCAGGTTAGGTTTCCAGCACAAGTTACCATGGTGCTCTAGCCAGGTTTAAAGAGAGCTGCCTCCATAATATAGAAAACTCAGGATTTAGACTCAACATGCCTGGCTAACCCATTAGCTTGCTTCATTGTCCACCACTCAAAAGATCAGCTCACTACCCCATCAGCAGATAGAGTTTTGCTCAGATAGAAATAGTGGTGGTCATGAAGCAAGTACCTCACTAAAATAATAGAAATATAAGAAGTCACAGAGATCCTAAGCTGACCAGCTTCTAGTGTTGACTCTCTTTAGCTGAGGTGATGATAGAGTAATCAGACGTATGGTAATTTTAGTTTATTTTGGTATAAGCTGCCTGGAAACTGTCATTATGCTCTGAGTCTTGTTTAGCCAGTCCTTCCTCCACAGCACTATAGAAGTGTTAGATAGTTGTCCTGCATCAAAGATTATAATTCTGCTACAAGGGAAAAACACTCTGGTTTGTTTTTATTCCTTCAAAGCAATCACGAGTGAGGAAGCAGTCATTGTGCCCTTATAAAATAGTAACAAGCAGATAGTGAAAGAGGAGGCAAATGCCAACTAATAGTAGGCTAGTGGCAGGCTTATAACCACAGTCTACATCTAGTGGGTCAGATAGCTATATTCTCATTAAAAAAGAGCGCTTTGGCTAATTTCTTTATACTGAGAGCAGCTACTGCTACCACAGTGGCTAAGATCACAAAACAACATGACTACAACAAAATCAGACAGAAAACATGAGTTTGATAACTTCCTTGTCTGCTGACCTGCTAAAAGTTTATATCTCTCTTCTGTCTCATGTCTCTAATGTCTCGACCTTCTTACCTGTTTGATACCCACAGATTGCAAAGCGCCGGTTACAGTTACAGCGCGGTAAACAAGGAGGACGTCACAATAAAGACAAGAACCGACTTTCCCCCCTCCAGTACATCACCATCACATACACCACCCTCACCAGCACCACCAATCACACCTCCACATCAAGCCACGTTCAGGTAGTTCACTGCTTAAAAATTGTCTTGTAATTGTCATTTGAATGTGTCATTTATTGGTTGTGTGGTCAGCATGCTGTAAAGATTCTGCATGTGTAAACCCAAAGAAAGAGCAAGTCTGTCAATTTTTTGAACAAGGTGAATTTTGAAATCGGTTACAAGTAGGTGTACAATGCCAACTTTGAAGAATAACTGAAACTAAACAGGAAAAAAGCTACTGCATATATAAACATTAAAACTGCATAGGGGGAAAACATACATTATGGGACAAAGTGCTTACGAAACAGGTCAGTTTAAGGTGGGTTCTTGCACCCTTATTTTATTCTGTGTTTTTTGAAGTGAGGCGAATCCAGAATTTGGGAGCCACAACTGCAAAGCTATGATGTGTTTGGTTCTGAACTTATTAGTGAGACAGATAGGGTTTGGTAACTCGACCTCAGTGATCTCACCATGACCAGGACACACAGTAGTTTATATGTAGCCAATCTGCATGGTGCTTGATAGGTGATTAAAAGAATTTGAAATTTATTGTGCACTCTATGAGTCCCAGTCTAGATAGACCAACACATGTGATATGTCACCTAACTTGTGTACAAGTGAAAAGTCTAGCTGCTGCATTTTGAACAACAAAATGAGTCAGGATAGTGAATTATTAAATACAGGGATCAACAAGGGAGGAAACAAAAAAAAACATGACAGACTTTTCTATCTTGAAGAAAAATAAAAATTTAACCTAACTTAAAGTTCATATGTTGTTGTCACAATGTTATCAAATGTTATGATGTTATCAAAACTTTTTTTTTTATAACCTTGCTTTAAATTTGCTGCTAAAGGATCAACTTGTTGGTGTATTTAATGGAAATACTCTTAGGGCCTATGATAAAGACCTGTGCTTTGTCAAGGTTAAGTTGGAAGTAAATATGTGACATCCAGTTCTTAATAGCTGTTAGGTAGCTGTGCAAAATAGAGAGTTTGCTCAGGTCATCTGATTTGAAAAACAAGAAAATATTTGACATCACACAACAGTAGTGAGAAATAAACTTAAATCAACAAGGGGAAGCATGCAGAGAACAAGAATGAGGATTGAACCTTGGTCAAATGATCAGAAGAAGAGACACGGTGATCAATAGCCACAGAAAAACCCCTATTTGATTAATAGGATTTACGCAAGTCAAAGTTAGTCTTTGATATATTTGCTCATTGCCTAACCTTATTAAGAACTATGGAGTGGTCAACACTCTTAAAGGCTACACTCAGGTTAAGCAGCAAGAATTTAAATAGTAACCCCAGTCGCCATGCATTAAAATATAGTTTGAGAGTCCTCCTAAGTGGAGAGGATGAGGACAACACGGAGGCAGGTGTTATTGTGCTTCAACTTTCTAACTAGACTGGAATTTTTCAAAGACTTCATTGCTGTCTAAGACTAGCTGTTTGCACACTACTTTTACCAGGACATGGAAATGTGCAAGTTAGGATAAATGTCTGTTGTTACCACAGGTCATGGGGTCAAGGTTGGTTTGTTTTTTTTTTATAAATGGTGAGATAGTTGCATGTTAAAAATAGTGCCTGTGTGCGTGTGTGTGTGTGTCTGCATGTGTGTTTGTGTGTGTGTGTGTCTGTGTGTGCTTGTTCTGCAGCAGTTTTCCATGTCGAAGTCGGCTCAGATGCCGCTGTCCAACATCACAGTGCCAAAGCCCTCCATCTCCAGGGTGCCCAGCAGCATGGAGGGCATCAACCACGAGCTGGAGAAGGTCTTCATCAAAGACAACGGAGAGAAGGAGGAGCTCAAGGTGAGGCTGTGTTTCATTTCTAAGATGGAGTTTCAGAAGCTGGTACACTAGTAAATTTGTGTACTCCTCTAACCCTAATTTTGACCCACTTTGTCTCTTTTCATCAATAATCTGGTTTCCGCCCCGTTCTCTGTCTCCTGTTGAACTCTGCAGTCCCTGGAGGTTCCTGATGGACGGCGGGCACCCTTCCCTCCCCAGCAGCGCAGCAGTAGCACGCGCAGTGTGGACACCCAGACTCCATCAGCCCCTGGTCGATCCAGCAGCTGCTCTAGCCTGTCGCCCTGCCCCTCACCTGCCTGCCCCCCAGGATCACACGATGGCAGTCCTTACTCCACAGAAGATCTACTGTATGACCGGGATAAAGGTAGAGAAATCTACTTGTTGTTGAAACATTGACATTAAGGGCAATGATTAACAAGTTACTCTTAGCTGCATAAAATCTGGAGTTGTAAAGAGACAAATGTGGCACAATCCATTGAGGCTCAGGACAATGGGCTGCAAAGCTCTGTATTTTCATTGAAGCGAAAAAGTGGTCACACTGTGATGACTCTTGAAAAAGTAATTTGCTCCTGAAGACACAAAGTACAGTGAGAACAGTGTTGAGACATTTGTTACTATTTTGGCTCCTCTTGATAGAGCTGTCTATTAGCCAGGGCATGATGCTGCTAAGCTGCACATAATATCGTTCAATATTTGAAGAATATACCTATTTATTTATGTGATCCAATTAAAATGTGTGAATAGATTTCAAATAAATACTGTAGACAAAAAAATGACTTGGAACAAAAAAAAAGGTGTGATGGCATGTCAAAATCATTGTGGATTGTCACAGTGCATCTACTCCTTGAGACTCCTTAAAATGCTCATAAACCTTTGTCTCACCCTGTGTCTCTATCCACAGACAGTGGAAGCAGCTCACCTCTGCCCAAGTTTGCCTCCTCGCCCAAACCCAACAACAGTTACATGTTCAAGCGAGAGCCACCAGAGGGCTGTGAGAAGATAAAGGCTTTTGAGGAGATGAGGTACAAACTGTTTAATTCTTGAGTTGAATTTAACACCTTTTTTCTTCCTCAGTAAAGTGTGATCTTTAACAACACAGTTTTTTTTTCTGCAGCTCCAGGCAGTCCACATCTGCATCTGTCCCACTCTTCTCCTGTCCTGACAAAAACAAGGTCAACTTCATCCCAACAGGCTCTGCATTCTGCCCTGTCAAACTCCCCGGCTCCCTGCACCTCACCCCTGCCTCAGAACCCGAGGAGGACGAGGACAACACGGAGGCAGCCTCAGTTTCAGAGCCCCAGGGGGCCTCGTTGCTCTATGGCGCTCCCACTCAGGTCTCCACGAGCACCAGCACAGATGACCCCCCTGAAGAGCCAGGCTCGCCCTCAGAGACTGCAGACCCCCAGACAGACAGCCCGGCCATCAGCTAGACCTGAGCAGAGCTGGCCTCTGCCTTCGGGATCCACGCTAGCAACCACCAACCATCACCACTGACTGTCCCACCAACACCTCCCTCTGCTCTGCCAGGGGAGCCTCCGTCTCTCTGTGCTGACCCCCTCCACCCCCCTATCTCTGCATGACGTAGCAACAATGTCCTGAATAACCACCACCACCACCACCACAAAGACTCGCCACCTTAATGTTCTGTCCTGCATAATGTCTGAGCTGTTGTAGGCAGGGAAGGACCTGATGGTCAGAGGTTATCGTATGCAGGCATCGGAGGGTAGAACAGAGAACTATGGATGGGGGGGCATGCATTTTAAACTGGTAGTATGTTTCCAATTTAAATTATGTGTTGTGTTCTGTTTAAACATTAACAGTATGAATAAGCTCTCTAAACATATATATAAATATATATATACACACATATATCTCTATGAAAAGAAAGAAAATGCTTGTTAAAAAAAATCCAAAACTGTATTGCTGTGTTATGTACCAAACAGGAAAAACAGCTGTACTATTCAGGATAATGTTTACACTATCCAGGTCACATTGTTAAACCCTCTCTAAAAGTGTAATGAGAGAATGATTCGGCAAAGAAAAAGAACACAAAATGGCCTCAATTGGTTGCACAGTGTCTGCATCTGGCCTTGCTTCAGGTATTTCACAATTAGAGTCTATACTCAGGTAATTTGGAATGTATGTCCATACAAATATCTGCAGCTTGACAAAGCAGAACAGATTCACGGTCATTTACTCCTGGTTTTTTCTCATTCCCAGACAAATCATTCCTTTGTGTTGCAGAGTCCAGTTTGAGAATAGGCCCGTGTTTGCTAGCTGCAGAAGGTCAAAGGGTTGAAGTAGTGAGCATCCCCTCATGGTTGCCTTCAATGGCTGGTGGTGGGATACTGCATGGACCACACACACTGTGACTGACGGCATTAATGGCTGTGTGTATATTGATGGAAGCATGCTGGACAGAGACTTGGATGACGTGCAGTTGTTTTCTGTTATTTAAGCCTGAAGACAATGTGTGATCGGCTCTCCTGAGCCTACTGACAGTGGACCAGAAGTGGACAAGTCTGCAGTTCCATTACATGAAGATACAATCAAACTGAAGCATTTGGTTCAGGTGCAGATTGGAAGTGAAGTTGGACAAACATTTTTCTGAGCTAGAAATGATTTACTTGATATGTTAAACCTGATTTTTCTTAGCCAAAGAAGCAGTTTTATTGTGCAACTTCACCTGTTTTAATTAGGACTAGAGCCCAGGCAATGCTGGATGTCGAAGTTCAATACTGGTAATCATGAAAAAATAATGTATTGACTGGTAACTAGTTTTTAAAACAAACACAACATTTTAAATTAAAATCCCTTCAAGTGGGATTATAATGAATTCCAAGCAGTTTGGGAGAATAACATCGGCCACAGCCCTCTTGGCCTTATCTCAAAATATTTTATAGAGTTGACATTCTTGCTCACGTATCTTCACCGTGACAGTTGGTAAGTTTATGGGCTGCTCGGATACCTTTTTACTGTAATGCTAAAGAAATGCAGTTACGTTTTAAAGAGTTTAGCAAACAGCCCTACTAAACTCATTTTGTCAGTTCCAGAATATTTACCCACATTTATTCTCAGATGGTATTAATAGTTTCCTCCATTTTGCAATAGTGATGACAACAGCAATTGCCATTTTACATACTGAGGACAGCAGGGCAGGTAACAGATAAATGCATTTTAAGCATAGACAAGGTTCAGCCCTGCTATGCTTATAAACCAAATTTTAATTTCATTCAGGGAATCACAGATAAAATTTTTAATCTTTCTCAAATCAAACTTTAGTTTAAAATTTGAACCAGGAAGTCAGTTAGGCTCTAATAAAGACAAGGTTCTGAAATTAAAGATAATAAATCAGTGCCAATAAACAAAGTGCTTTATTTAGCACCTTCCTAAATATAGATACTTTTCTACTTGAGAAAAAGTGTCGAAGTTGTTTAAATTACAGCCTAACTAATTTTTATTTGCAAAACAATGACTTAAAGCTGCACTTATCAGAATTTTATATCAAAGATGGCTTTATGTAATATGAAAGGTGTTTCTTGTAGTTAAAAACCCATAGAAAATTTCAATCAACTCTGCAATGTTTTTAGCCTAAGTGTTTTGATTTGATGGCCCACCAACTCCCTCTGAACTTTTCCTGCCCACCTCTGAATGCTGCACAGGCACAGGTGGAGCTGTGCACTGACAGGTGAAGCTAGGGAGCCAACGATTTTTCTTTATATTTAATGGAGACCAAACCAAAGCTTGAGAGAAAGTAAATATTGCACTTCCATTCAGCACTGGTACACAGACACAATTTTCAAAAAACTGGCCGCAGCATGTTATGTTTTTAGTTTGCAATCTGTCAGTGTTTTTTCCTTGTTCTGCTGTCCTCAAGTTTCGAAAAAAATTAGTCAATGGAGCTTTATATCAAAAACAGTTTGAAAAAAGAATCAGTAAAAGACATCATTTAATGTCAGATTTCTGTACGTGATATTTTGCATACATTGCAATTACTGTTACAGATACGGGAGCACTTTCCTGTCAGTAATAGTAAACATCACTTAATAGTTTGCACAAGTTACAATATAAGATCTAGTTATACACGATTAATGTTTGAACAACTTTTTACTCCAACCTGAAATCTAAACTTAGACTGTTCTCTTAATCCAGACAATTGCTATTCCATTAAAAAAAAACATTCCATGAGATTTTATCATTTGACACATAAATAGACTCATGATGATTCATTCCTAAAATATCTCAGCCATATGATTGAATCACTGTAAGAGACTAGCTACAGTACTAAGAGGTGTTTGGTTGCAGATACAGTAGCGCCTTCATCTGTTTGATGCACAGATAAAAGGATCACACTGGCCTGCCTCCCTCTCACTGTCTGTCTGTTATTCCTGAGTGTTGTAGGCACCCTGATGCTACCACCAAGCGACAAAACCTTCTGAACATCTCATGTATTTTGTCCTGAACACCATCCTCTAGGCTGTTAAATGAGTATCAACCTGCCCAAGTGTAAATGATCCACAACTTTCATTTGCAAGAGTGAAATATAACCCACATTTGTTTTGATATCTGGTGTGCTTGTGGAATTTCTGCATTGACGCTCCATTCATATTTTGTATATATATGTGGCTTTTAAAGAGGCTCAATGCAATGTTGTGGTTTCTCAAGACATTTAAGCACCTTACAAGAGCTATGGCTTTCCCAATGTCCCACATATACTTGGCATTGGTAAACTAGTTGTGTGCAATAATAGGAAAAATTAAGGTGTTGTCCTCCCGGATGTTTGCCGTTCTTTGACACAAGCATCTCATATTGCATTACTTTGGTTTTGAGCATGGGGGCTGGATCAGCAAGTAGTTTGTTGCTAAAGCCATCAACTGATACAAAACCAGCACTGAGAGTGACCAGAGCACATCACTGGCAGGTCAGAGTGTTCATCAATTCACTACATGATACTCCTTGTGTAACCTGTAGTGTCAAAGTTCATGCACAATGGCAATAAAAAAAAAATTGGTTGTTTTGTCCCCTTTTCTTGGTGTGTGTATGTAAGTGGAGGAGAGTCTGTGATTATTACTGCTGATATGAAAATGCTGACAGGATCTCTGTACAAGTTAACAGCTACTGTACCATACAAGACTCACCTGCTGTCATCTTTGTATATGCATACTCATGACGCTTTACTGGGGTTGAACAACAATTTTCATCTCTTAAAGACTTTTAAAGAAGATGAAAATAAAATTTAAAATATTTTAAAAACCCAAGCCCAGGCAATCACGTTGTTGGTTAAAAATAAAATCAATGGAATAAAAACCCAAACACATGGACTGCTACATTATGACAAGACAAAAAAGTCATAAAGGTGTATAGCAGCACTGTGATGATATTTGTGCTAACGTCAGCATAAAAGTGAGACGATCACCAAAGTGATGAGAGTTTATCCTGAGAAAGGTTAGAGTAGTCAAAAGTTGATATTTCAGTTTTGACCAGTATTGTGGACTAAAATTACCCTTCAATAAGCCATTTCAAAGTAACCTAATATACCAACACCCAATGAGCTATAGGACATTTTTTTACACACTTGTGTCAAGGTAAGCCAGTACAAATATTCAAGTAAATGTTATTATTAAAAAAGGTTGTTCTGTTAAAACAACCACTGGTGCTCTCAAGTCTTCTTCAATCCAGAGAAATAGAGCCTCAGTTTTACTATCAGAGAGGTGACAGACAGTCAGATTTTCTGACACTTCACTTGAGTGATACTGATTTTCAGGCCACTCTTGTAAGCACAGCTAAAAAGAGTATTGCAGTTCCTAATGCTATGAACATCAGTATAGCTTTATAAGCAGAATGCAGCTCATGTGCCTCCAGCTGTGTCACCTCATACGGAAGAGTGAGAAAAGTTCTACTGAACCTTGAGGCGTTACAGCTGTAACCAGAAAAACCAGGTCAAGGCACCGCATTCAGGTAAACTGTTTTATGTACACATACCTATATGTGGTTTACCATTTAGTGATTTTAACTCAGAGATCTCTAAATAAAAAAAAACAAAACAGATATTAGAAGATTAATTCGATGCCACTCTGGAATGTTTGACCAGTAAATGTTGCTGCCAACTGTTGACAGATTATTCTGGTACCCTGGTAATGATTAAACCAAAAAAAAAATTAAAACAAAACAAAACAAAACAAAACAAACTCCGAAAGAAGAGGTTTCAGAGTTTAGTTTAATTTGTCCTATGAAGTGGAGTGTGGCCTCTACTGGTCACAGTGTGCAACTGCCTTATTTCCAGATTTTCTCTCCAGGCAACATTAACACCATACCTGGCTTTTGTGTTTGGGTTCAGCTTGTCACCTTTTTCATTTTAACAGACAATATTAACATAATCAAAGACAGGAAGTAGGATGAACATTATTGTACTAGAATTTCATATCAAAGTAAGGAAAATGATCAGTGTCATTATATAAGGAGGAGAAATGCTTTTGCTATAGTGAGTATTGCTATGGATCAGGGACACAAGATCACTGAGAGCAGTCATCTGTACCGTGTTTTAGGCTCAGCACTACACAGCCACTCAGACTGCAGACCAGATACTTTTGATAGAAATACATCAAACATGGTTCAGAAATCAAATGATGAGTTTTACAATCATATCTTTATAAGTACTGCCACAGGTAAAACAAAGGAAATGTAATGGCAGAAAACATTGCAAAGGAGGCTTCAGACAGGAACACTAACACTAGTAACATTGATAGTAGCTAGGTTGGTAGAAATAAAATAGTACTCATGGGCATTATTTAACATAGTGTTCAGAAAGGAACAGAAGAGAGTGGGCCATAATATCCAGACTCAGATTAGGACAAACAGGGCTAAACTGACGCAATTCACACTACAAGCCAATTTGACTGCTGCAGGCAAGAGGAAACAATAAATACTGTCCAAAACATAATGCAGAAATACTGCATTTGATTCCAAACCTCAGAAATAAAAAGGAATCATTTGATCTTATAGACATCTTACAACAGAACCCAAGACCGGAATGTTAGTGTTTCATTTTTCAATATCTTAAACTAGGTTGTTTGAAGAGGATAACATGTTTTTGTTGTTGTTGTTGTTGTTTTACTGGTATTGTCCCTATATGGCATTCTGATCAACAATGATTAATTATCACTAAATCTTGCTAAAATTGTACAGTAGAATATAATTCTAGTGTCTCTAAGACAAACAATGATTATTAGCCTAATTTTTAAGCTCAGTTGTCCATCCAGAGTCATCAGGGATTTGTGTCTGTGTGTGTGTTTGTTTAGCAACACCTAGGGAGGGAACATTAATATTACAACCTTCATCTATTACAGGCTCAGTATGCTTTCTCAGAGTTTCTTCTGTCACTTTTTCTGTAAAAAAATAAATGTGCTGCTGTTGGAGAAGAGAGTGAGAGCCAGAGAGAGTCATGCTAGCTTTGCATACACACATCATACTGTTGAGTTGAGCTCCGATTGTGGTTCCATTGAAGTTTATGGTGACAGATTCAATTTTATGGTTTGTGATATGTAAAGACTCAAATTTTTGTTCTTCTTTTCTAGTTGGTGCCAGGTCACAAAAAGATTTTTTTACATATGTTTGACATTAAAATAAGTGCATATAAACAGCCTACCTTAAGTTAACAATAGTTTAACAAAGTTTAGTCACATGTAGCTCTCACTGTGGACTGTAAAGTCCTCTACACCTTTTTCCTCCTTTTTGGCCTTTTTCTTTTCAAACATTACTGCATATAGACAGGTTGCTGGTTGTCATTCATGTTTGTTTTGGTACAAGAACATAAGATTGTGGGTACTTTTGTGGAACTTGTCAGAGCTCTGGTGTTTTCTGTCTGATAAATCAGTTTGTTTTTACTCAGTTAGTTGCTAGCCACTAACCTGTACTGTCTAAGAACTGCACTGATGACAAATTAACTTAAATGAACAGTCAAAAAATCAACAAGAGATTAATCAAAGTGAGGGAAACTTATTACATTTAAAAAATAAGGTTACAGTCACCATAGATCACTGTGTTGCTGACCCTACTAGAATAATTATAGCTAAGTTGTGGTTGTTGAATGATTGAAGACTTTTGTCATTAATTCACATCTGCAACTGGGTGACAGAAAATAAGTGATTGATTCAATAATAATGTTTTTTTCTCTGTAGGCAATCTAAAATATTGATGTTTGAACAGTTCTTTTTATTTTGAAAATTTCATACAATTCCAGGACAACTTTCTTTGTTCAGAAAGATCATGTGTCCTGATCAATAAACCACAACAACCACTAATTATGTGGTGACAGTCTTTTTTTACCTAATAATTTTTTTTTTATTTTACAAACTAAATGATGACGATGTAAATTAAAATAAATTTTAGGTTGATGACTTGTATTGAGTTATTCTTAATTTACAGATTGCAGGGCAACTTTTTATATAACTTCTGTTATTCCAGTTTTACAAGTTTTTACTAACAGCTTTGTTTGGTTTTGAAAGAAGCATCTTATTCTAGGCAGCTAAAATGAATAGAAGAGAAAAGGTTGAATTTTTCTTTCTAAAACTTGCAGATACACTCTGCAATGAAGTCATGAGATAATTCTTTGACATGTAGGAATGTGATTACCCAGCAGGTGGCAGTAGATACCCACAGTCCAGCTAAAGCTGAAGCAGAATTCCTCCTGACAAAACTTAAATCCTCACAAGTTTTTGTGAAACGTAAATGGACAAAGTGCTTGTTTGTCTCCTTGTGAGCTCTGTCTAAACCTTTACCTGTCTAGTCTGAGTGTTAGTATAAACACATGCTTCAGCTGCAGTATAAAAGTAAAACACATTACTATAAATTCATATTTAACACACAATTGGAACAGTAATTGAGACATTTCCTTTCTTGACAGAAGAAATTTTTTTTTAAATGCTTTTTTTTTTAAAAAAAGAAAACCATTGTTGGCCGTGTTTCAGCTGTTAATCGGCTTTGTCACAAGCTTGATTCTCTGTGCTAATCTCAACCTCCCAGCACATCCTAACTGGGCACATAGAACAAAGGTAAGACTCTTAAAATCAAATTACGGAGCAAAAAGCCTCTTGTAATCCTCTGTTTTCTAGCCGTCTTAGCAATGCTACTGTTTCTCCATTCAGACGCAGCTTCATGCAAAATGCTAATTCCTATTTATCAAAGAGAAAAAGATAATGGAACACATGGAATCTGCTTCTGACTGCTCAAACACACGTGTGAGATGTGGCTTTAAGAATACATTCAAAGTTCACTATGCTGTCATGCAGGTTGGTTTGCCCTTCACTCTGAATTCACACTGCGGCCAATCAAGCCTTTAAATTAGTGGGTAGTTAGCGAGAGTTGTCCCCAATCAGAGCCCTCTCATCAGGCCAATCAGTCCTGCAGGCAAAGCAGAGCTCAGAGGTTAAACACACACTTCCACAGCGCCCCTCCATCTGGATCTGGATAGGATTTTTGTTGTTGTTGTTGTTACCTGCTGGTTTCATTCGCACACTAATGAAAACAAAGATTAAATGCTGAGATGCACTAACTTCCTCGGAGGCATAACTAGTTTGATAACTCAATACATCAGCAGGCAGAGCTGCAGTTTTAGCCAACCTTTCTTTGTTTTTTTGTCAAGCAGACCATAGTCCTATAAGAGGTGGGACTGCAGAGGCTGAACATTTCAACCATTTTCCAAGATATCTAGAATGATTTGTATGTCTGCATGCAAGTTGTTTTTGTTTGAATCTCGCCCCCACCTCAACACTCGATGTTTGGTTGGAGATGTGCCCCATGAATTTACCCTATCACTGCTTAAATGTTATTTTGAAAAATGACACATCAAAAAACAAACTCATATATATATATATTAACATAGCACGCTTTTATCAAATATTTTTTTCTGTTTGTTTTGAATTAGTTTAGCTAACCAGTGTTAACTGCAACTAGAAAATTAGCATTTGAATGCACAGATTCTGTGTGCTCTGTCTTTCTCTCTTAAACAAACACTCACACACACAAACAAACAGAGCAGATTTAGCAGTTTTAGTCCATAAATATATTTACTCATGTATTATAGAGTGTGCTTGACTATTTTTTCATGACTCTTTATACTTCTATTCCATCGCTGTCAGAGGTAATACACTGCTTGAGACATATGAAGCTAACAAACACAGAAAGCTATAATTATATTTAGTATAAAAAATAGTTATGATGTTTGTTATAAATTCACCTTTGAACAGCTATTACAAAAACAGCTGAAACCACCAGTAGACTGATAAGAAAGTTGATTGGCAGAAAATGAAATGGCAACTGTTTTGATCACCAGTCTTTTTTCACGATAAGAATTTTGTGGTCCACGCTCCTAAGATGTGAAAATTTTCTACTTTCCTTTTAATACTTTTATCGATGTTGAGGGTAGACTGTTGGTGAGAAAAAAAAGGTGTCACTGTGGGTTCTAAATAATGTTAAAGACATTTCTCACTTATTTTGCGATACAAAGCAGTTTAAAATGAGCTCCAACTCAACAAACTTCAGCAGTAAAATCCTGCTTTTTCTTTAATGCATGAATCACAATAATCTAATAATTCTAATGTAACAGTCACAGTCTACATCACATACCTGTACTTTGAACATTTTGTGTACATTTTTCTGATTATACTCTCATACTTTAACCAAAGTAACATTTTCAATTGAGGGCTTTTATATGTGACTAATTAACCAGAACTGCTTATAAATACAGTAAAGTATATCTCTGTGATTAAACTTTGTGTTTAATTTTGTATCTTTAGAGTCAGATTTCACAATTCCATTCAGTTAAGTATTGATAAAACAAAAACAGCCACTTATTTACCAAAAATTAAAAAATGCATGCTGTTTCTCAGTATCCAATAAGCTGTCAGGAATAAAGTTCCAATGGACGAATAGTGTTGTTGAAACCTTTATATTCTTTTAACTTCAGTATCCTCAGTATCAGCTCTGACCCCTGTAATTTTTCATTTCAGTTTAGTTTTAACTCCATGCATGAGAGCTTTGTTCTCACACATGGTTGTAGAGTTTGATTTTAGTATAAGCTGTTTACCCATATTTCAAAAAGTTGCTTGAGTTGTTTCAACAAAAATTGAGGAAGGGGATTATGCTGCCAGAAGCCGATTACTCCTGACACCTGCAGCAAGCACCTCTGAAGGGTCCCAAGATGTGTGAAAAAATTCATTAAAGGGATAAAACAGTAAAGAAAAAAAAAACATATCTTTAAAATTATCTCAAATTTTGGCTTTTGCTTTAGAAAAATAAGCAACCACCTCATTTGTTTGAATAAGGCCAATTTATTGTTAAAGTGGACCTACCAACACAAAGAGCCCAAGCAAAAATACATAAACAGTTGAACAAACAAATAAATAAGTTGGTTAATAAATTGATACCAAACCAGTGTTAGACTGGATCTAAAACCAAAGCAGAGCAGGAAAATGTGAGACATGTAACGTTTCAAATCTGGAATGGAAACTCTCCTCTGTCAGTCATCGTATCAAACCTTCCATATTACATAAATGCTTGTTATTGGCCCTACATTGGCCATGGACAGGGGCAGGGGGAGTCTGTCTTATTGAGGGGAGGGGCCCAGACCCATCTGCCAGAATGAATAAACATTCAGAGACAGGTCTGGTCTCCCTGTCTGGCACAGAGCTGCACCGACCAATCAAATATGTGTAATCGCACATTCTCAGTGGATTACTTTGTAATATCATAACATGACTTGACAAAGTAATCCAAAAAAGAAAAAAAAACATCATTAATAAACTACCCTAATGAGTCTCAAAAGTTATCTCATGTTCATTAGTCAGTTATAGCAGAAAGCAAATCCACCTGTAATGTGTCCCTGCATTTCGTTGTATTTGATTGTATTTGGTCGTGGCCTTTGTTTATCCACCTGAAAAGCTGTCTGGCTAAAAACTGTCCTCCTGCTGTTAAAAACAAAGCATACAGGTTCATGGTTTCAGCATGGCACCATACGGCAACCCAGCTAGACAGAAACAAACATACTATAAAGTTTTATCCCCCTCCTATTTAAATGAGTTTATTCCCTGAGCGGTCGTAGCTCTGTGAACTGAGTCTAATGTGTCAAATCTGTCAAATACAATGCTGAAGGAGGCTTTTGTGAAGGTGGAGGAGCTGGCGGCCAGCTTGTCGTCTCCAGAGACAGTGGCCAGCAGAGTGGACGGACTGTCATATTCAGCTCTTTTGTGTGTCCGTCTCGTCTCACGGGCCCATTGTGGAGGCTGGACAGGATGAACCTACCACAAAATCCAGCCGTCCTCCCTGCCTTGTATGCATGTCAGCCTTGGCTTTTTCCCTGGGAGGGATTTCATTGTCCTCTCCCCCCCTTTTCAAATCAGACGCCTTGAATGTTACACTGATCAAGGAAAATAATCAACTGCCCTTTTGTTTTAGCAGCCGTTTCAACAGGAGAAAATAAACTTATGGTAATGAAGCCTTATCGTGTGCGGTTCAGACGGTGGGTGTGATGTGATTTGCCTTCCAGTGGTGTGGAGCCGTCCAGCCGAGGCTCCCTGCAGCGAGCTGAGGCCTGCAGCCAGCTGACGGAGCTCCAATACATTCTAATGCTCAAGTGTTGCTTCTTCTACTGTATCCAAACCCCACACATCTCCCACCTACAGCACCTGCTGACTAATGGCAAGGAGAGAACAAACAACACTGCACTGATTCCTTTTATATTAAGGGTTGGAACATTATTTTGTTTGCAATTTTGATAAAAAACCTTTCATTCACCTTTCTACGACAAACTGATGTGTTGGGTCACTATGCCTTATCACAGCAGGGACCTGATTTACAAACACTGAGTCACTAAACCCCACTGCCACCAAAACCACAGAAGATCTTAATTTTTTTTATTATTCTTTGGACTTTAATCAATCATTTTAATTTCTATTTTACAGATATTCAGGTAACATGTCCCTTCTATCTCCAGTGTCAGGGCCAATAAAGTCTTAAACAACATATTTACAAGACAGCTGTTTTCCTCTGGCATCAGGGTAGAAGGCTCGAATGCTTTTATCAAAGAGATAACATCGTGCTGCTTACTTCCTGATTGCACGTCATATAAATATGGGCAAAGTGATGAAACTGACTAAAAATGGCCTATTCAGATTTACCAAGTCCACCATTAGACAACAGTTCACATCTGCATTCAGACACTCCTGACCTAACATTACATTATTAAAGGAAATTATTTTAAACTTCTTGAACACATTTATTCAAGCCTGGAAGTAAATCACACTAGATGTAATCAAACCAGCACAAAACACAGACGACTGAAGTGCTTGGATCACACTTTTATGCTGAATGTAATATGTAATATGAAATGTGTGTTCCAGTGAGTTTTCCGTCAAATAATGTGACTTACTCAACCAGAACATATTCGAGATTGTGGAACAGACGGCATGAATGTTAACGTCAAATGGCCAATTAGTGTTAAACAGGGGTAACAAACATTCAGGATGATGTTGTGTTAAAAACTGAATCTGGTTCTTTTCCAGCACCACAGCCAGCAGTGTGTGACTACAGATGGAACATTTCCTCCACTGGCTATGCATGCAGTGTGTAAGGGCCAGTGTAGGTTGCTGCCCTGAGTCACTCTTTGGAGGGGAATGTTTGAGTGAGAGAGTGGGGTGGCGACCCTGAGAAGGGCCTCATTTAAATGAAGCTGCTACACAATGTGAGATTACACTCCGGGGTGTGTGTAAGACACGCTCAGCTCATACAGAGCCAAACCAGCCGAGAAGATAAAGATGAGAAAACGCAGGAAAATTACAGCGCACCTTGGTGCTATCACCCCCCGGCAGAGCTGGAGGTGAGAGATAGAACTGTACTAAAAATGCTGGGCAAAGAAGAACGACCTTTCACAGTATTATACACAGGCAGCAAGCTGAGCATCAGTATGTGTCCTCGACACCGCTCTCTGCTTAAATGGCTGTTTTTCCTCAATGTCAGCCCAGTGAAATTTTGTTGTAAAGACAGCACGGAAACAAAACGCATCAGCTTTCTTGAATATTAAAAAGCCAACGTGTTGTGAAAATAAATATTTTCTAGTGGAAGCTGGAACAAGCTGAGAACACTTGTGGTAAATATATTGTGTTGTCCGAAGCGTAAGCTGGCCGTCCTTCCGAGATGTCCTCAAGGAAACTATAAAAGAAGGAAGGGTCATTACATCACTCTATCGTGTTTGAAGGGACACCGGTGCCACACTGAAAGCTCTCGGTGCAGTTAGGAGGGTGATGAACAGGCAGATAACTCCTTCTTTTCTCCCCTCTCAGTTTCACAGGTTATCAGTCTTGGCAGTGGAGGGACTGCTGTTATGATGTGTTGTTATTTAGCTAATGTTTCATGTATGGTCGCGGCACAATCTGTTTGATTCATATATTAATTCAATAATTTATTTGTATGCAAGTTAGTTGAATTATTTAATGGGCTTGAGCTTCTTATGCATGTATACCATGGCCTGGGTTAATACTCAGTTCTGATTGGCTGTAGGATGTCCATTAATTCCTGATAAAAGGACAGGTGGGAAACTGATCCCAGTCCTAAATTTATCCACATAAATGAGTTACCATAGCAACAGGGACACAGTTCAAGCTTCCACTGCCAGTTTTACCAGTTTTACCTGTGGCCTAGCTAAAAGCTAATTGACAATGACATATTCTAACACTTCTTTAAATCCATTTTGCAGGATATGAGATTGCTTCATTGATAATTATGATGCATGATTTTATAACTATTAATTCGTTTGTAAAGAGTGTTCTTAAGCTTCTGGTAACCGTGGAATGAATGATTTTGTAGTTTTATACCTACAGGATAGTTTGTAGCCTAAAAATGCATATCAATAATCAGAGGTGACTTGTGAACACTTTATTTGGGTCCATTCAAACACTTTCAATATAACATCTGGGTTGAAACACAAGAGAGAAGGACTGATTTTGTAAGTGATATTTATTTATGCTAAAATCAATATATTTTTTACCTTGTAAAGTATGCCTATTATTGTCTTTAGGTGTTATTTGGAGAAAAAACAGAAAATAAACTAATACGCTCAACTGGAAAAATCTGCTGTCGAGCTGCTTTTAAAAGTGTGCAGTTTTATTCAGTATAGGCATTTCTTTATGAAATCTCATAGAGTGTAGATATTTTGGGTTTGGTGTGTTTCTCCCATTGACTTCAATAGAACTGGCACCAAGCAGAGAGCTGTTGGTATCATGCTGTAAATGTAGACTTAACTCTTTTATTGTTTCCTCGGACTTCTAGCAAGTTTATGTTCACACTGTGCAATTCAAAAGCTTCATGTACATTAAAATTAAAAAAAAGGTCTACAACATCCAGTGTTAATGCACTTTTGTTCCTAGCACAGTTTTGTTGTGTTTCCAACTTAACAATGAAGCTTTTTCTGTTTATATGGCTTTTCTTGCTATTATTTTACAGCACCTGAGGTTAGACTTTTCTCAAAGACTTTTGGCTTTCTCAAAGGCCACCAGCTGAAACTGTAAGACAGGTATTTTATTTACATGCACATTAATGGTTTTAGCATGTTTTTTAGACAAAAGATTTGCAGTTGACAGACCATTTTTTGGCTTACTTTTCACTGAAAAAAGCTTAAGAATGGGCTTTGAGATGAGCACAACAGATTGAGACAAAACAGGCCACGATAGTACAAAGAATTTAGTGTTAAGCATACTCTTAAAATGTGACATCTCTGACAACAAAATCCACTTCAAGACAAGATGATCCCTTTTCCCATCCCTTTCATTTCATTACTCTAACAACCCTTGAGTGTTCTCATCTGATTATTTCAGGAGATGCCACAGTTTAGAGAAAACCCACACTAATTGAAATGTTTTCAATACAAATAGAGGCATTTTATTGCCGCCTGACCATAATGCTATGAAATATCACATGGGCTTAAATTTTAAAATAGATATGAGCAGTCACAAAGGATGTAATGAGCTGTGCGGAGCAGTTCAGAAAGCAGCTTACAGTCCTGAGGTAAGAGTTCTGCCTCTGTGACACATTAACGCCTCATCACCAGACCCTCTACATGAGCTTTACTGTAGCTGTGTGTGTGTGTGTGTACAGGCAGCAGGACGGCGCAGTGTAAGACCTCTATCACTCTAATCAGCCTAAGATGACAGTCTCTGCTAATCAGGTAATACAATAATAGCTTGTGGCTGCACCTAGATCAGTGATCAAACAGCGGGATGGTGGAAACTGTCAGCGTCCCACTAATTCAGTGATGAATCTGAGCAATTGTATATTTTATGGTGGCTAAAATGAGCCCTGTGGTTGGAGGGGAGCACAGAGAGGAACAAACCGCTCATAAACATGCTTTCAGTGACAGATCAGCCAATTCATGGAAATATAGGAACGCCATTACCTCCACTTGTAAAACCAGCGATGACCTTTAAATATGTGCGGAGCGGGAGAAACAGGCTCTGCCTCTGGAAGATTATTATAAATTTCTCAGATTCCCTCCTTTTTTCTATGAGCTATGCTATCTGCAGAAAATCCTGCACTTCAGAGGACTTTTTCTAGTATCTGTCTTTAAAAACACTGTGCACCAGCCTCTGAACAGAGGATATTACACTGAACCACGGTGACTGAAATCCTAATACTGGCCTTAATGATATTTAAGATGAGTAATCCAAAAATAAGACAGTGGTATAAAAATAACCTGTACATATGATTGGATCTCTTAAAGTAAAGCCATGGAAATATAAACACTGGATAGCTCTCAAATTGTATAATAGGCATCTGGAGTTTTTCCATCCTTGTTTTTTCCACTAAGCCTGTATCTGAGGCTAGAATTTATTTGTTCATTTCAACCACAACCCCTTCATTATTGGACACCCAGCTTTTATTTAATGCAGTACAGATTTGGGGTTTCTGGCTTAAGTATTCCTTTCAATTCCAAATACAGACACTTGTCTTGTCCTGCTAAGCTAAGCTTGCTGTAAGACCCACCAAACACCCAGCAGGAAGTGCTACATTCCTGACCTCAGTTTGAAGGTTAAATAGTTGTGAAATGGCCAGTTGCAGCACACTGAAAAGCTTAAAACTGTACCTGAAAATGTCACCATGGGTCAGTTTTGATGGTAAATCTTGTGATCTTTGTTTCTCAAATATCACTGCTAACAAAAACTGTCTTTCCTTAGCTTGTGACCTGCAGGTAATGCAGCAAGTTTATTAGCATTGTCTTTCAATGCCTGCTAACTGCTGTCAGTTACACACAGAGACTTCGGCTTCATTAACAATCCTGCAGTTTGTTTTATAAATGCATTTTAGAACCAAAAAAAATTCTGGTATACTAACACAACTAACACAGTAAGCATATGACATGGCTTTTACATGCACTGGGCGTGTGTGTGACAGTGTAAACAGGAAGCAGAGGTGTTGGGTGCAGAAAATACTACATAAGAAGAAGTCATGGCAAAGTAAGATCTGATATTTATTCATAAACCGATGACAAGATGGTACTGTAACCGACAGTTACACGAGTGTGAGGTGGTAATGGTGGCATTTTTCCTTTTTCCTTTTTTCTCTTCTCTTTTCCTTTTTTAAGCATTTGAAACTATTTTAATGAGAAAAGTTTTCATATTAACTCTGTTAACTAGTTAATAAACATTGGAGCCTGTAGAGGTTTCTCGCAGAGCTTTAAACTTAACAGCCTAATAGGCTCACCCCCATATCGTGTCATTTAACATTCACTCTCACAGAATGTTAACTATGTCACAGCACCCATTGAAGTAAGTTGCACTTGGGATGAGTCACAAGCATTATGAATTACAGGTGCATTTTTAACAGATTAACCAGCCTTCATATTCTGTACTTCAGTCTCTGCTGGAGCTCCTTACAAAGTAACTTTGCAGAGCATATTCCAGTGCATCGATTACATGGAACACCACTCAAAAATATCTCAGCTAGTTGTTGTTCGTATCAGGCTCATGTGGTCAAGCAGAACCTATGTAATATAAAGATGATGTGCTTTGTCTGTGGCATCTGTAATCTTGCAACATGCCAAAAAAACCCCCAAAAAACAAAGGCATTATCTTTGCTTGACACTTGCTGTTTTAAGTATGCTGACAGGCTTTTGTATGTGGACATTTTTTGTGTTGATATACTGACATAGTTTAATTCTTGCATATTCTCTGATCACATTATTATTTATGGAGCCAACCATCCAAAGGGGTTTCATGTTAGACATTAAAATATGCTTCCAAGTTACTCAATTCACTGGTATTAACAATAACCCAGATATTTGAAAATAAAGTACTGATATCATGTTAACCCTACGCATATAACAATGTGTGTATTAATACAGCACCTTTTGCAGTTTAGTCATTTTCAGGCTCCAAAACCACTTGATTCAGTTTCTGAATTAGTCTTTTACTTTCTATTTTATTTTGTCAACACTTGTCTTGTGACATTAAAATCCCCTCGTCCTGTCACCGTTCCTCCTGTGTGATCTTCTGCCCTGCCCTGATGTGTTTCACCTGTGTTAATAGCCCGACCTGTGTCTAAATTCTCCTTGTGTGTGTAGCCTGTGTGTTCCCTGTCTGTCTTACATAGTTCATTATGGCTCTCTGGTCCTGTTTCTGCATCCTTGTTACCATCCTGTCTGATTACCACATGCTTCCTGGTTTGTTGTCGTTTAGTATTTTTTTCCTCATCCTAGTTTTTGAATTTTGTCTTGCTGTTTCTGCTCCCTTTGACTTTCGTCTAGCATATATTGTGTTTTTTGCTTTAAGGTCCACTTTTATTACTGACAAATAATTGTGGGCCATTTAAAAACAGGCGATTATAAATTTTAACTTATATATTTTTTAATGTATATGTACAGACGATTAGGAAATGACTCAACTTTGTCAATGCATGGTTTAAAAACCTTTTCACTCCAATCTGAATAAAAAACACAGCGGTGTCATTAGACATTCATCAGACTAGTGAACTACCTTGCATGTAATTTTAAAACCTTAGGAGATACAAATAGCCATAAGTCAAAAACAGATTCATAAACAAGCGTTGAGGGGTTTCAGCCTGATGTGGACCCCCCGTCTTCTCAGGAGCCAATCAGGAGATCTATTTTTAGAGAGTATAAGTGCAGCACAGTTCGGGCAGCAGATGGTATTTGAGAGGGAGTGGGGTGCAATTTACAGTAAACAGATTTTTTATCCTTGGCAGGTCATGGAGAGAGCTAGAACAGTATGTCGATTTAATAAGAGTGCTCAAACAAACTCTGGCAGGACAAGACTTAAGTGAGAGAGAGTAGCCTCAGCATGACTCTGAAACAAGCCCTGAAGCCACTGACTTGTTTACTCTGGCAAATTGTGTATATTTGGATGCACAAGGTGGATTGAAAAACTCTACTGCTCATTTTTTCAAAAAGCAATATGCAAGGAATACAATCTTCAGAGAGACACCGCTGATAGACAGTTACTGTCCTGCAAATGTAATGACCACATATTTATTTTTTTGGTGTAAAACAGTTTCATGTGAACACACTCGTGTATGAGTGTAAGACATTTAAAAGTCTTTAAGTAGGGAGTCGGTAAATTTACATACGTTCACTTTATCAAGCTAAACTTTAATTTCATCACAGTTTTACAGGCATCACACGACTTGTGTTGTAGCTTTGGCAGAGAAACATATTATAGGCTGAATTTTGAAACATCTTTGTAAAGTAAAACCACTTAGCTCAGGTAGATAGATACACATTGATGATAAATAGAAAAAACTAAACAATGGGCACAAAAGGGCTTTCAGAAGACAAAATGTACCTGTCCGTGGCTATAGTAAATTTCAGCTGTGTAATATGTCACTGAATAAACTGCAGATAATTAATGGCTACAGTTAAATAGATTATTTTACATGGTGGCTGTAATACAACTTATCTTACTAAGGTATGAGTCACTGTACTTCAATAATCCAGTGAATTCTAATTACAACACAGTATTAATGGTTAACACTGGCTATGCAAAGACAATACAGTTGTTTCTTACCAGTATCACGGTTGTTTTCAGCTATTTCAAGGCTCAAGTATCTGCAAGATGTCCAAGTTGAGTCCAAGAATGTCCAAGAGACATTGGTCAACCAGTTTATTTGATTCAGTGTCATTTTTATCTATAAAATTATGCTTACTTAATCATTTGTCGGGGCTGTTAAGGGGTTAAGGGATGTCAGATGCCTTACAGTTTTAGCTTAGTTTGACTGTGACTCTGAACAAACTGTGCATCCAAATATAGTTCTTTCAGGTAAGTTAGCAGTTTTTAATGGACAAGTAGAGCAACTTTCATTGGAAGCTTTAACACAGATGTTTATCTATCTCCATCATATCAGTAGGGAGCCACACTGATGGTCTGGTGTCTGTGTTTTATTACCCTTTAGCCAAACCCTACAGCCAGTTTCACCAAGCCAATAAATCAGAGAAACCCTGTGCAGGATATGGTTGTTTATTAATGAACAGCAAAGTGTTTGGACAACATATTTGAGGAAAAGGCGACGTAAGTGATGTGTGTGTCCTTGGAGGATTGAGAAAAATGGCAGGGGGTGGTCTGCTTTGCTCAGCAGCAGCATCCTCTGGGGTGGATGTTTTATGAGACAGGGGGAAACTGTGTGGCTGACCCCCAACCATGAGCCTCTGCCCCACCACACATGGGACGACACATTCATCAGTCAGATACAATAAGGGTGTGTGTGTGTGTGTGTATGTGTGTGCATGATACATTTTAATGCTGATACGTGCTCTTCGAGCACTGAATCTACAAGCATGATTAAACATTTTTCATTGAAAATAAGAATTGGGCTGAACACATCAGTGTTTTTCCCCATGAAATAGAACTAGAGATAGAAGAAACCTCCACTTGCAGCCACAGATAACGTGAGCAGCATATAATTCTCCATCATCTTATCCTCTCCTTTATAGGGTCTTTTACTGGTTGAGGTATTTTGGAGGTACTGTATATGGGCTGATAATTTTCAGAAGGGAGACAATTCTCCGTTAAGGCTCACTGGTGGGTGATGTCTGTATGAATTACACCTTCCATAAAACTGTAATAGGAAGGACAATCAGCAGCTTGTATCTGTGCAGCCTTGCAGGGTATTTACCTTTTTATGTGGGTGTAAATTTGACATGTGCCAAGGGCAAGCCTCTTTCCAGATGTGTTTTCTTTTTGCGTCGGCTCATAGAGCTATATACAGTACAAACACATAGCCACGCCTAGCCTGACATCATCGGACCATTCAAGTACCTCGGGTCATTTTCAATTTCCAAAGGATATTATCAAATGCAACAAACAAATATGCCTCTGAGAAACTGGATAAACTAACAACCAACAAAATGTGTGACACAGTGCTAAGTACACAGAATTTTTAGAACAACTTAAACATTATAATGTAAATATAAAAATAATGCATCCTAATAATGATCGAAAGCAATCCCTGCTTGGATCATGGGCTTTAATCTATCTGTCAGGTGCCCTGATGTGGATCATCTACCTAAGGCCTGGTCACTAGACCACGCTCAGGCTCAGAGTTAATTTAGTCAGGGAACTATCATGGTTCACTAATGCTGGTCGGTTACTAATTTCAATCTGCATAAAAATCTCAAGTCTAATATCAATACAGAATGGCATCAATATAATGCCCATGCAAATAAATTACTGCATTAACATACAAATAAAATGAAATGTACCTTGAGAACACATGAAACACTTGATAAAGAGCGGCAAATCAAAATGTTAGTACCTCCACCACCCAAACTGAAAACCTGTGTATCTGAGGGGAGACACGAGTGTTCTGCCCATTTATCACAATGCTAACTGAGCTCTCAGAGTGGCACTGATGTCCAGTCACACGCCTCACAGTGAAGTAATGACCCTTATTTCCTTTATAGTGTACTTGAGGATGTCTGAAGATGTCCAGGAAAGCTGTCCTGCCAACGTCACTGTCGACACAAGTAACTGTGTCAAATGATTTCAAAAGTTTAACTGTCGTGTGTTTACTGCTATAGAGTGACACAATGACTTTTTCTTCTTTCATAGTTTACTTGTTACAGCAGGTGACTGAACAAAATGGTCAACAGTCGCTATCTTGATTAAGAAAATACTTTAACAGTGCTTCTCTGTAACAGTCACCATATCAAACCAACCACCTATTTGATAAATGCTTGTGATTGGCTTGCAAATGCAAGGTCAGCTGAAATTAGTCTCATTGGAAGGTGAAGCAGACGCATCTGCCAGAGCAAATAAGAACAGTAGCCTGAAGATAAGTCTGATTGGCAGGCTGAGCCACACCCGAATAAACACAAGGATCTCAACCAATATGGGTCATGCATGAAGTTCTTTCTGAGGCAAAGTCTAGAAGCAGAGAGCATGATTAAAATTGAAAGATTTTGAACTTGTTAACTCAAGCAGAAATGCCTTAAAGGCCCAAATGGCCAACCCAAACATAAGCCAAACAAACATTATCTAAAATATATTTTATTGCACCACCGGAGCGACATAAGTAAAAGGGAGTCACAGACATTGAATATGGAAAGGAAAGAGAATTTCCATAAATGAAACTAATGTGCTTCTCTTTGAGCCAATAAAAAGAAGTGCCAGCTGTACAGAATGTAAGGGAAATCAACAGAATAAATGTATCCTAAGTATAAAGCTGTCTGCCTAAGAGCTCTAATTGCTGCTTGTTGGATCTGTCATAACAGCTGCAGGTACATGAACAGACTGAATTATGGGCTGTTGGCCTGATGAGAAAAAGAACAAAGGTGGATGAATATTTAAGGGTCCCACTGAACACGTGGTGGACATATATGTAGAAAAGGAACTTTGTGAAACTTTAATTAAGTTTGTGAAATCAGTCAATCACAGTTACATCTCAAAAGAACATGTAATACATAATCCCTTGAGCATCTAACTATGAATGTTGGTTTGTGTAAAACATTTGGAACAGGTTGTTATTTTATAAATAGCCTGATATTTAGAGAAGCAACACATACAGCTTTCTCTATGAAGACGGCAGAAATTCTACATCTATGGAAAATAAAAATCCATTCTTCATTCTGTTCAAAGGTTAGAGAGTAATTCCAACAATAATCAAAGTTCCGAAAACTATAAAACCTGTCTGCTTAAACTTGTACTTCTGATGACAGGTTTCACAAGAGCAAATCCTGGGTATCTTTCACTAAACAAAACACCAAAGTTATTCTTAATGAGTACATAGGTGATGCTAAGGCACAACACTGATACTTGAACTTCAAGCTGTCTAATTTGGATGTACAGTGAACATTAGTGGCCATGTTCACTGATGGGAAGCTGTTAAGCGATCATGTGTAGTTAAACCTGTGCAATTGTGATTGCTACTGGTTTTCGTCATGTACCTACATTAATGGGAGTGGGATCTGGGGGCAGTTTGGACTTTTATTAGTCCTTATCTGGTGATGGTGATGTGAGCTGTGTTGAGTGTAAGGTGAGGGGCAGAGCGCAGTGCTGGAGTACAATTGTAGCATACCTGGTAGTGAGTTCAGGTAACATGAATGTGGTGGGAAATTTAAAAAGTCCAACAGTGATCAGAGTAAACACCAGTTGTAAATGAGGTATTTAAGCATTAAGAACAGAAAATTGGTTATAGACATATGGACAGTACTTATTCATAGTAATGTGACAAAGTGGTCATGTGACAAAGTTTTTACTTTTTTTGTTACATGCAACAGAGTTTGTCCATCCAATCAACATTAAAGAAAGTGCATTAACTAACAGTTTTTTCTTGTCCCTGTGTCCAAATGGAGGATCATTAACTGTGCCTTTGTGGGTGCCCCTGCAGGCACTGGTGTTGATTAGTAATAAATACCAATTTTTGCGAGAAAATAATGAAATTATAACCTCACTAATTATTTGAACACTGACAGTGTTGCATACAGTCATCCCTTTCTGGTCTATTTTAACAAATTATTTTACTATTAATATGAGGTCATAGTTTTAACGGCTCTGTAGTGATTTGGAGCCATTTTTAAAAAACATTTTATGTAACTACAAGGAGGATGCCTTAATAGCCGTTAAAGTTCTATGCTAAGAATTTCCTCTCAAAGCCTCTTCTCAAAGCTGCGGAGACCAGCTTTTGCTCAGGAACTGACCCTGTTGTTATGTGTAATGTCATGTTTAATACAACTGTAAGTGGCTGTTTTGAGACTCTGTCAGTAAATTCATGACAGGTATTTTGTAACATGTATCCATATGAGAAGCCTCACAATTATCAGATTACAGTAACAGAGTAGCAGATAAAAAAAAAAAAATACAAATGTAAACAAAAACCTAACTGGATACAAGAATAGATGTTTCCTTTTTCCCAACTTTAGTGTAAAAGGAAGGACATTTTTAAAGGAAAACATAGTTTCGGTTTCATATTCTGACAAGAACCCAGAACAAGTATGTAACCATAAGTATTCCTTGCTAAATTTGAGCAACAAACAACTATTGCAGCTGGGTAATAAGACATTCGGGCCTGTTCTTCTTCAAATAGCCGACACTACAGCACAATATTTATTCTTTAATAGTCAATGTATTGACCCTATTAAAAATGAACATAAATTTAATGGTATCTAAATGAATCTTGCAATATACATAATGACAGGAAACAAGGGAGAGGTAACTTTGATCTTTGAATGCAAATGTTGAATGAACTTGCTCTCCTGTGTTACTAGGTTATTTCTTTTAGTTGGTCAAGTGACTGAATCCTTGACCAGCTCAATTAGGTTAAAAATACTCTGATGTTTAGGTGATACCTTTATAAATGCTCAGTATTATTAAAGGTTTCTAAAAGGTTGACACAGTTATGTTGTTGATTTTTTGACAGCAGCCATTTAAGGATTGTTTGTGATTTGCTCTCAGCGACTTAGAGTCCTCTTGACTTTTAACTTTTCACAGATTTAGGAGCTGGTTTTAGTGCTAAAATGCGAAATACTGTGAAATACTCTCAGACCAAAAATGTAGTTGTCCTAACACCAGACGAGCCCTTTTTCCAAAATTACTCTTAAGTCAGCAAGTTAGTAGCAAAATTTAGCCTCAAGAGGTTTCATGATCAAGTGTGTGTATGGATTTAGGTGGGCTGCTGTCAGAATCACTACTAAATAAATGTTTGGAAAGATAGAATGAACAGAATCCACAGCACAGACACGTGACTGGGTTCTGCAGGGTTACACTTTAAAGACCACACTGATGCGCATGCACACCAGGACATACAGACAGCAGCAGTCAGAAAATTGAAGCAGTGTGTCACCAAAGCATAAGCTGGAAAAGGTTATCCAAACATCTTCACGGCATGGAAGGGATGTTATCTCAGGAATTATCCCCAGCAATTAAAACAGAGAAAAAAAGAATAAGAACACACTCTAACGTTCTGATAAATGTCACTGTGGAAGCAAATCGTGATTTGATGCTCATGTAACTCACAGACTACAAGCTCTCCTTGAATAAAAGCCAGCAGGGATGAACTGTGGATGTGGGAACACACTCGTGATGAGACATAGCAGTGTGATCAAGCTGTAATATTCTTAAAAAACTTTTTCATGGTTAAAACATTAGACACTAAGTACTTATTCAGTTTGTTTTCTATCTTTTTTGCGTATGATGTTTTATTCCTGTGGCTCTCTGTGGTTTGTACTGGACCAAACAGGATTAGTGAGGTAGTCTACTTGCTAGTTTTAGACCCTGAACCCTGAGTCAGTCTGTTTGTCTGACATTGTTACTCTCAACTTGTCACAATGGACAGTAAGTTGAGAATCTTTGTTGTTCTAGACCAGCGTGATGGACAAACCCAAATGTTTTCAACCCCAATCACCAAATACAGAAGTTTGATCTGGACCTCTTGGTATTGGTTCATCCCACCTAGGGATGGGAATTGATAAGATTTTTACGATTCCGATTCCATTATCGATACTGCTTAACGATTCGATTCTTTATCG
>JAPZDV010000008.1:21296893-21349777 GCA_029814665.1 Acanthurus lineatus
AGAGTATAAGAAACACAATAAATATCTTGTTAAGTTACATATAGAGCAGGGTAAAAAATTTGCAATTAATTTGCGATGAATCATGCATTAACTCAGGACATTAATGCGATTAATCGCGATTAAAAATTTTAATCGACTGACAGCCCTACTGGAAACACAACATAATGTGACACAATGTGACAAATTATTTTGCCTAGTAAATTTGATGTGAAAAACAAGCTAGCAAACAATTTCCTATTTACAGATGCAGAGTACTTCAGTTGCCTGATTCCTTCTGTTTTCATCTAAAGAATCTGTCAACTGAACTCGGTGAAGGGAGCAGATGATATAAATTAGCAGTACAAAAGAAGTAATAAAGAAGTCTGTTCGTCTCAATTACTGAGGCAAACTAAATATACTTACTACATTAAATGAAACCAAAATATAACATCCAGGTTCATTAATAGTTTAATGAGCCTCAAAAATTAAGACCCACAATGGTATACTCTCAATAATAATTCCACAGCAGAAATAATAATATTGCTCTATGTAAGAAAGAAGAAGAAGACAAAAAAACAACCAACCAAATTAACAATCAAACTAAAATCCTGTATATGCCATAAAAACCTAGACCAGTATTGGGTTATTAGGAAGAATGAAAATCTCCCTTGTCATGGCAACAAAATAAGTTGAATATATCCAAAATATGTAGGCCTAAAGAAAAAAATCTATCATATCTATTCAATCAATTGCAGATGACAAATTCAGGATCCTGCTTTTAAATGACATTGTGTCAGAATTATTTAACTTAGCCTGACATTATAATATGTTCTAAAGGACTGTGCCTTATTTTTTCCATGTCAAAATTTGTATCATGTTTTAAAGAGCAGCAACAGCCACTGATCCAGAGAAATGAAACAGGAGGGAAGCCTTCTTCTCTTTCCTAACTGTGGACTACAGAGGTTGAGGTATGGAGCTGTGTTTTGCATCGGTGGCCACTGCCAGAGACGTTTGCATTGTGTTGAGGGGGAAGAGGCAGACGCTCCCCCTCTGACAAGCCTGCAGGAGCTGATGGGCTCTGGCATTGTGGGATATCTCCATCAATTCCCTCTGGGGAGACGACGGAGAGAAGGGGAGAGGGGAGGAGGCCTGGTTTTTTTTTCATCGCCTTCTTTCCATAGGCTGGCAGGCCCTCTGGCACTAACATATATGATAATGAAATGCCACATTTTTCATTCAAGTTGAGGTCGGCGCTTTAAAGGGCAGGAAGCAGAGCATCATCTCTGACACAGGATGCAAAGAGAGGAGGGGAGCAAAGCCCGGGCCCTAGGTGGCAACAAAGACCAGGAGAGCACTGACACTGCTCACCCTCATCTCACTACTGCTGAAATCATTCACTGCAATCCCTGAACACACACACACACATGCACTCACACACATGTATAGAAAGAGATCTGCCAACCACACACACACCCAATTCAATCAACCTTATAAACTTGGTCTAAATTTACAATGTAAAAGAATAATAATGTACAACACAGCATGTGCTTTAATAAGCTTTGCTTCCCTTTATCAAGCCTATACAGTCCTCATAAGAATTAACAGTTAATTAGTGTGACTGATTTTCTTATCATGTTTTCTGCTTTCACTGTATTTATTTATGAGTGTGTCTTACACTGCAAAATGTGTGTGTATACAGAAGAGGCTCTACTTTATAGCCCTCCTCAACTTTGATGAATTTACTGCCCTCAAAGTTAAATTTATGTTCAGCTGTACAGATAATATCATGGTCTTGCACATTTAATGAACAATAAGGGACAACACCACCATCAAGCTTCAACATAAGTAAAATAAACTATATACCTGTTTATACTGCCAATGTAATTTTTAAATTACATCCTGGTTTCCAAAAAATCTGTTAAATTACTAAGTAATCAATTTAAATTAAAACTGTAAACAGCAAAAGGTATTCACACATAAGCTATGGCAGAAACATTAAGTTCCCAAAATGTCTAGAAAAAAACAATACAAAACAAAAAATAATTAGGATTTATCTCAATTCCTCAACTTTACATTGTAAAATGTTATTTTCTTACTGTTCTCACTCTTATGTCATAATATATATTTACATACTTTTATTGCCTAAGTTGCACATTTATTAAAAAATTCTTGAAAAAAAAGTATTTTTTAAAGACTATTTTGCAAATATGTTTTATTAAAGCCCTTAAAACAAGGCTTACGATGGATTCAAAGTAAGTATATCAAATTTTTTAAATAGATCTTTTTTTAAATGATTATAATTTCACATGTACCAACTTTTCGTAAGTTTATTATAATAGCATGAAAAGTTTATTGAACACATATATTAAATGTAACCAGAAGTATTTCAAAGCCCCTTTTTCTTCCATGCATCTATAACATATACATTGCCAATTAGCTTTCAAATGATAAAATTCTTTATTTCATCAGGTCTTAGTAAGTACTAGTACAAGTCATTTATTGTTCTTTACATAATTCTGCAAACTGTGAGGGCCTGCTTACTACTTTAGGGACTCCATACATTTTCAAAAAACAGGTTTATGCATCATTGTTCATGTACAATATATTCTCTCCATGGTTTTTTTAAAATTTACAAAGTAACTGTAACTAACACTTATGTTGTATATTGTAGTGCTGTAGATTGTTGCACGGTTAGTAAGAGACTGCTCTTCAACACCTGACAAGTATTTCAGTTGTTTTCCCTTTTTCCTTTAAAACACTATAACATTATTATTCAGTGAGGACAATACCACATTTGGTGGATAGAAGCACATTCTGGTGTGTGCGTATGTGTGTTGATCCATGTGTCAATGTGTTTGAGCGGCTGTATGTATGCACTGGCATCTTGTTGCCATTCAAGAGATGACACAGTTGCAGTGGGTCATAAACAGCAGCTTCATGAGCCTGTTCTGTCAGTGCGTTACGCGCTACATTTAACCACCTCTGCCCCCAGCCCTTCTAATGCACCTCCGCTTCTCAGCACCCACAAACCAGTCAGCAGAGAGCACAATTAAATTTCATGACTGCGTATATTTGCAATTTCCATTTCATTTATTACAAAGGACATTCTTTAATGTCCATTTTTTTTCTAAGAAACGTATTTCCATTTTAGTGAGGCATGACTGATACTGTGAAGTTACTAGGCAACATCTAATTTAATCAGGGGTAAATTCACAAGCTGATTTTTCTTTTTATTGCCTTGTCAGATAACTACAGATGCCTCCTGAAAGAGGATATACAGTTGAGTAAAGGAGAGCTACTTTCTCTCTATTTTCAGTTTTAAGTATTTAAAATAAAGCAGATAATAATTAACAGGTCTGAGTTCTCAGGAACTGTGAATAAAAGGGTTTTGTATCATTGCTGTATTTCAGAAAAAGGCTGGGAACACACAACATCTCAAAGAGAAAATGCCAGAAATATCCTTTCTGGACAATGAACAAGAACAAGAACAACAAACAAAGAACAAGAGGCTTCTGACAAAGTGGTGAAAAATAGACAGATTATATCATAATTGAGCTGTAAATATAGCTTTAAATTCTTATTAAATAACAATTAAATGATCAACTTTGTGAGAGAATTCACTGGTCAGTGACAATATACAGTATAACAGAATCTTACTTGTCTATTTAGTAATTATTTTTATATTTATTCCTACACTCACTAGTTCTAATGTTGTCCACAGACATTAACATGTATTGTTATAGTTGTGAGGTCATAATTACATTAGTGTTTTTGAAGCCATGGACGCAGTACCTCAGCTGAAGTTCAAACATGGAAACAAAGAAAAATATAAGTGAATTAGAGGTTTCTGCATGACAACAATTGCTCTTTGTTTCGATAAGCTTAATTCAAAACAAGCCAATATGTTAACTTGTACAGTATGCAACTTATAAACATTTGTTGAGGTCAAAAATATATCAAAAGTAGTTCTATGTGCAACTTGGGCAAGTTCACAAAAAGAAATGTTAAACTAAAGTTTATAATGTATATTTATTGAAGGAAACTGTTGTTTCTCTATCCACAATGCCATTAGAATATAGCATGCTTTCTGCCCACGCAGCAGGAGCAAAGGACTTGTGGGAATGTTATCTTAACGAAGGCTGGTTGTGCTGTTGCTCAGTTTCACTTTCTCAGTTTCTATATTGTTTATGGCTATAAAATACTGAAGGGGTTCAAAAAGTGGCCTCATGTATGCTCTCCGCTAAGAGGGTTATTAGAATAAGCCAGGTCCAGAGAAATGGACTGCTGGGGCCACTGGGAATCCCGACAGCAATCACACACTCCTGTTTACTCCACAAATTGGCCCCTGAGAGGGGCATGGGCGTCTGTAGCGCCTAGTTAAAGTGATTGAGGTGACTCCTAGCCATTGATTTTCTCTTCGTCTTCGGCGTCCCGCTTGGCCACCCTTGACCGTGTCCTGTGCTCCCTGCAGGCTACTTTAGCTAGCTGCCCCTGTTTAGTTGCCAATGCTTGCATTTAAATCACATTAAACCGTGGTTAAACTTTGGCCATGTCTAAAAGACAACCAACATTGATGAGGTTATCATGCCTTTAGCACCTCATACGCTTGAGTAAAAGCCTTGGCTCTCGGGCTTATTGATTTTGCAGTCCTTATAGCATTAAGATTAAACTTGAATACAGATAAGAGAATAAAAATGAGAGCAACAAATTGAAATCACACTCAGGGATTTATCAACGTTCCATAAATGTACCAATGATACTAATTAAACCAATCAGACTGCTAATGAAAAATGCCACATTGAGAGAATAAAAACTGGCTAAAGGTTAGATTTTACCACTACGATAGACACGCACAGGACGAGGAGCTGCATTCCCTTTGCCTCACTCTAAATACCAGAACATCTGATGAGTAATGATGCCTATTTTTCTTTCAATTTACTTGATATAGTAAAGTCAGCCAAGTGTGACACTTCATTAAGTTAATTAGGCTAACTTAATTACAGTCTTTCACAGGTCAAGCGATGAAGCCTCTGATTGATGGCACAGCTTGTGAAGCTAATCTTCTTCTGAATTGGGAATGACATCAAAATGAACATTAGGTACTACAAATCATCAAAAATTAACACTTAAAATACATTCTCCTTATAAACACCCTTTTTGACAAAAGGTAAATACTATCCTTAAGCACATAAACAGAGCGGAGTACTCTGAGGTCATAAAAAAACTTCAAATACAAACTGTTTGCTGAGTAAGAGTAGGCCCATGGCTGTGGAGAAAGAGAAGAAAATTAAACTTTTACATACTGTAATTCTAACAGTTGCAATCCTTTTGATGACAACCAGTCTGAGTGCAGCTAAAGTACTGCATCCCACACAAGTTCACAGTTGACTACTTTAAACACTGCCTGAGCAACTTTAAGAGGTTTTGGTATTTCAAACCTTTTATCCAAATCTTCTGTTCTGATTCACCGTGGAGCCCAGCATGCTAGGCAGCGCTGCAAGGGTGTAAATAAAGCCTTAAACAAGCACCCCTTGGCACGGTAACAGGCTTGAATTAAAGGCCATCCGTATATTACGGCAAGACTGTCACTTTATTACTGAAATCAATTCAGTGAGGGCCTGAGGCGACAGCAGGAGGGATGTGGCCTTGGTCAGAACGAGGTTTATCTAAGCCGAGCAGGCTGAGAGAAACACAGCGTCTATAATGAACTCAAGCCTGTCTAATAAAGCCTTTTATTGCTCCTTTGCGCAACAGAAACATGTCTGCAACGGCATCAGTGCTCAACTCCTGCATTTTCTGCACCACTGTAAACCAGCAGCTCGTCTGTAATGAATATTACTCTACAAACATCTCAGCAATTCAAGCAAATTACAGGGGACAAATCATCATCAAAAAGATTTATGTCGGTAATAAGAATCCAAGACAATCTGAGAATCAGGCAGTTACAAAGGCATTTATTTGTTTTCCTTGCCAAAATGTAGGAAAAATAACTTTATTGTACATTTTTTACCTGGGTTAGTCACAGTTGATATACAAATGACCTGAGAATCACAAACAAGATATAAGAAGTTTTGCTCACCTTTTAGTCCCTATAAGGTAGGCCAAAAATGTCTGTACAATCAAAAGTTTCTTATAATGCGTCTGGGATATATCTGCAATGTGGTGGTTTGTTAACAGTCTGGTTTAAGACTTCTTTGTCCCTACCTAAACCTCTGATTTGCCCAGTGATTCAAAAAGACTCATTGCTCATTGACAACAGTTTCCGCTGGTTGAAGAAATAATCAGAGCTGTGTGAAGTCAGGTTAAAAATTAGGATGTCATGTCTCTACATATTTCTGGCGACTGAACTGTATCCACCAAAACAGTGACTGAAAAATTGTGACAAAATTGGTGGCAAGCTTGGATTAGATGGATGCAAGTGCATAGGTCAATTGGCATATTGACTCACTATTGAAAACTCCAGGTTAACAGCCACCAGACCACACTGGGACTGGCATCTGGTGATCATTAAATAATAAATAACTAAAGTGGTATACAGATGGCAACATGGTGGCAAAATCAACAGCAAAAGACAATTATTCTAACTAAACTTTTCAGGCTCATCTAGTCTTTAAAAAAATCTTTTAATTTCCAAGAGAAAGGAAACTGAGGGATCTTATGGTTTTCCAACAAGCAACATCAGGGTACATTATAGCACTTTAACTGTTCAGTTTTTGTAAAATGCTTTCTGCTTCCACATCTGATTTAAATGTCAGTGTAAATGTCTACCAAACTAAAAAATTAAATAAAACAAAACCCTCCCTTTGCAATTTTAGTCAGGCATTCAAAGGTGTGAAAATAGGCAGGATTTTAAGTTCTGTCTCAAGTTCTCTCGATGTTATTTTTTACAGAGCTACTTCCATTGCTTTCCATGTGTTCAACCAGGCAAACAAGAAATTTAACAAAAAACTGTGATCAGCATCTTATACTGTTGAAAACTGTGCTGCCTTCTTCTCTACCTCTTTTTTCAGATGCCATACATCTTTCTCTCAGATAAGAGCAGTGGCTGCGGGGAGCTTTGACAAATCACTTCCTGTACCATTCTTTGCAACAGACTGTCAGGCAGAGGAGTTGACCGCAAGCTATCTCTGCCAGCAGCTGAATCTCAGTCGCAACGATCAGGTAATATTCTGCACTTAATGCTGGCATTTAAGAAACATTCTCTCCCCACAGGCAAAATTGTGCATGGCTTGGCATTTGAAAGCAGATAATAAAACTTTCCTTAAATACAGCTCTCATCTCAGAGTGCTTTTTAGATGCCCTTAGTGGAGTCAATTATCTCCCCACACTTGCTATTACTGAGACACTCTGAGCACCTTGCGCCTTAAAAGGTCTGTACACCATGCTTTCTTAAAAATGTCACATCTTAACTGCCTCTCAAAATGTAGACCCCGCAATATAAGAAATGGTGTACACGTGTTGGCTTCTTTCATCCATTTGTTGCTTAAACATGCCTCTTCAATGCGCCGGATGAACTCGAATGGAATAGTAAAAATGCTTCAGAATCAGCAACCATCACCCTTTATGTATATCTATGAGCTACTTTTCAAAATAGAACATAAACGGATTGGTATAACGGTTTTTGAAAAGGGGCCTCTGTTATTGGAAACAAGAGATACTTGGTTGCTAAAGGAATGGAGAGAAAAATGTTGACACAAAATTGTCACATCAAGCAGCAAATGTCTTCTGTCAAAGTGAAATGACCTCTGTTCTAGGGCAGAAAGAACTAAAGCCAAGAAGTTCTCCCAGTAGATGTGGACCAGTAGGAGGTTGGGAGGATGGGAGCAACTTCCCAGAGGTGTCAGAATAAGAGAGATGGTTCACAGAGTTGAGAGGGATCCATGGGGACTGTCTTACTGTTTCATATTTATTGTTACTGTTAAAGGTCTATAAAGTGAAAGTATAATATTTCAATAAAGTAACAGACCAATGATTTAAGGGGAAAATACCATGTACAAGACTGAAACTTCACAAGTTGGACACCAACAAAGTTGGGTCTTGTGATTGTGAGAATGAGATTTTTAAGTTAAAAATGGAGAATGAAACATTTTTTCCATAAGAAAGACTTTACACTTTAGGTCCTCATGAATAGTAGAGTTGTATGTATGTTCTTTTCCATTTGAAATTTTATTAGTTTGGGGGTTGGGTTGGACATTATAGACTCTATTGGTGGCTTTTAAGGCCTTAGACTTTGTCAGAAATTAAAGTAGATTTCCACCTGACTGGAAGTAACCTTAAGACCCTTCATTATTACTGAAAGATAGGTGCACACTTCTGATACAGAGACATGCCATGTAGAGTTGTGCCCATTTTCAACTTGTTTTTCATTCATGTCAAAACAAGTGGTCAGTTACTCCAAAGAGCACAGATCAGACCATCAGGTTCGCAAGAGTAGATGAATAAGAGTTATATTTTAATCAGAGTTCACGTTTTGTCAGTATATACACTATTAAATACAAAAACATACTAAGGTATAATAATCTGTCTTTTCTTCATTCCTCATGTGTCACTTGCTCTTCCTCTCCTCTATGTTTCTTGATGGTTCCATGTTGGTCTTTTTCTCTGCACATCTGTGTTTCTGAGTGTGGCTGCCAGTTTACCCCTGCTGCCAGTCTACTCTTGATGCCAATCTGCCTGAAAGCCATCAACACCAGGCCCCAGCAGCACTAATACGGGAAAATGAAACTAATACAGGAAACCAGCTCTGCAGTCCAGTATTTGCCAGATCGTTCAGTCAACTAATGTGGTACAATGCTACAGTCAACTTGCAATCTACTTAGCTTTATATCCTCGGTTTGGCATTTACCTAACCTTGTTTTTCCTGTTCCTCAGATCCACCATCACTGGTTAGCCTGTTGCCTTCAACTCCTGTTTGTCTTGTGGATATTCAGCCTGCCTTGTTCCATTAGGAAACCTTGGATTAGTCTTTTACAAGCCACTTGCTTTTTTGTAAATAAATCGACTGAAGACTCAAGAACTTCAGATCTGACTCTTGGACAAGTTGAGAAACTTGCTACCTTCTGGTTCAACGAATATGGTGATCTTTGAAAGAACTGGTAAATGATGTATTGAGAAATTTAATTTACTGCTTTGTTTTCATGTACCTTGGCAATATTCTAATATTCTTCTAGAGCACATCTGACCGTGACTGCCAGGTTCTGCCAACTTTTTTAGGGAAGGTTGAGAAGTGTGAAATCAACACCAGCTCCTTTGGCGTTTTGGACTACTTTTTTGAGAGTACGTAGGTGAAAACCAACCCTGAAAAGATCAGAGCAGTGGCAGAGTGGCTGAGATCTTCCACCTGTAAAAAGCTACAGTGGATCTTAGGTCATGCAAATTTCTACTACCAATTCATTAGGATTACATTAGGATTGCAGCAGCAGCCCCCATCAAACTCACTTTTGTCCTCTATTCAGTTCTTCTGGATCCCTGAGGCAGAACATGCATTCTCATAGCTAAGGAGTCTCTTCATTCCCATTTCCTTTTTGGTTCAACCTGATCCATCATGCCAGTTTCTTTGTTAAGGTGAACGCCTCTGACACCGGAGTGGGTGCACTTCTCTTTCTTTCAGTTCTATACCAGCAACTCCATCCCTGTGCCCTCTTCTCCTGACACCTCTCTCTTGCTTGGTATAAATATGATGTGGACAATGGGGAGCTGCTGGCAGTTAAGTGAGCGATGGAGGAACGGAGACACTCCAGACATCCTGACAGCTGAGTGTCTTAACTCCTTCCTAGCATATTGGGCATTTTTTTGGCCAATGAAACTCTACTCTAAATAACAAAGAGTTTACCGTGGAGGCTGTACTGTCTTTGCCCAAAGGAGGTACTGTACTCCAATCGCCCACATGTAGGTGTGCTGCCCTCTTCCTGTTACAAATTACCTTTGGTCCCTTATCACCCTTGACCTTATCACTGGTTTACCTTGATCTCAAAGTAATACAGTCATCCTCACCACATTTGATCAGTTTCTGAAGTCAGTTGATTTTTGGCTTTCCACAAACTCCTCACAGTCTTTGAGACAGCAGACACATTTATTATTTTTCCATCTTCATGGCATCCTATTGGACACATTCTAGGGGTCCTTAATCAATATCCAAGGTTTGAGTGCATTCTCTCAACCTTTTGGATGCCTCTGCAGTTCTCTCCTTTTGTTTTTCTACATGTCGCACTTGATACCTGAGTCTAGCTTCTGGTTTAACTTTTCATAATACAATGTAACAAAAGTGAATTTCAAAACAAAATTGTTTTTTATAGATTTTTATATTGGGTTGACTTTACATTAAAAGTGGGCTTTAACCTTTTGATTTTCTTGATAATTTAATGTTTGACTTCGATGACTCAGCATGTTCACCGTTGCCTTTATAATTCACTTTGTCTATTGCAGCATCAATCAGGCTTAGCAGGACAGACTGCTAGTTTTTAGAGAAATGAAATTGGGGATACATTTATCAATTAGGTGAGAAGCAGCCACAAGTTTATCCTGTATTGCACTATGATTTAATAAAAAAAAAAAAACAAAAACAAAAACCCAACAAAACAAAAATAAAACATTAAAAAAAGTGAATTGTAAATAATTATGCAAGGATGTCTGTTTACAAAACTTCCTGTGGAGTCCTTTTTGTAAACAAGCATGATTATATTTACATCTTTTTTGTTTTTTTACCAGAATGCATTAAGTGTGTTCTTGAGGGCCAGCGAACATATTGCATGTCTTTTTATTCTCATAAAACACTGACAAACCCAATTTATGAATTACTTTAAAAGCCTGCACTACTCACATCTACAGCCATCTTTTACAGGGATATTGCTACATTTGTATATGTGTATTACCAACACTGCTGTCAATGAGTGAGATGTCATGAAACAATCTAAAGGAGTATTAATCACATTACCCTAATGCTGTTGAGTGAACATGTGCGTCCTTGTGTGTGTGTTAGTTAAGTAAAGGATAAGAAAAAACAAAGATGGGCTCATCAAAACATTGCTCCAAGGCATCACAAGTGGTCCACAGGGTACCTTTAAGGAGACCAGCACTGTGAAATCACATTTATTACATGCTGTTTTCTAAGCTATTTGAGCACACATTTTGCCCTTGGTAAAAATTTTGGAATTTAGTTTGTTTCACTGACATTAAACGTGTTCTTCTTTTAAACTGCATCCCTTAAATGTTCACAATTAGGACTGTTTGACTAATGAAATGTAATTAGTGTTAATAATTTATCTAATCAGTCTGTCTCTTAACTAAATCCAGCATGTGGAGAACACATCAGGTTGTTATGTTCTTATTAAACTAAGAAATTAAAAAGTAAGGATAGTTTGCTGATGTTAGCAGATTTCCCCTGGACATTACTTTTTGAATATGCAATTTCGATACCTGCTATTCCTTTTAGAGGCCCAGTGGAGTCGGGTTGCTCATTATATGACCTCAATGCATTCTCATGCAATTTGTAATGCACTGATCAGGTTGTTTTGTTTTGACTGTGGGCCTATTTGCGAGCAACTGAGAGGGAAAAACAAAGATTTCAGTCTTTCAGTTGTAATTCTCAGTAGGGCTGGCTGATAAAACAATCTTGATAGGGGATAACATTAACATTTATGTAATTTGATTATGTTTTTACTCACTATGGATAGATCTAACAGTCTAACACACTGCAGAAATAAGCATGACAGCCAGTCAGTTTGCATGCTTATACATCAATATACAGTCATTTTCTATGACAAGACATTGTTTGGGCTGTTGGTTAAGAATGTGGATGCAAACATGGCTGTCCCCTTGAAAAGGTGACTTTTTGCTTCATTTCCTGTGACGCTGCCTATTAGCAAAATGAAGGTGGACTACTGGACTATGCTTCTCACATATAGACAGTGGACAGATTTGTAACTTCAGAGCAGAGCCCTCAACAAAGGATATTAACCAGATTTTAGGATATATTTTACTGGGCTTAAGGATGAAAGGCTCACTACCTGAACATGCAACAAAAAGGAGACAGTGCAATCACTGTATCAAACATAGAAGAAGAAAGAAAAACTACAGAGGTGCAGATAAACCAATAACAAAATGGCTGCAAAATACAAATAAATAAAATTTTTGAAAAAACTTATCTAAAATATAAATGATTTCTTTTTGATAACTCAGAATATTTGGTACAGCCCATCAAGAGATGTCAAAGCTGGCCATCCCTTCCTCAGACACAAAAGACAAGCCCCCATCTCCTTATTGCTTTCATGCATACATATACAGTACACACTCACCTTGGAGGAGGATGTGTCACACTCCTGACAGATCCAGCCATATCCCGTCTGCTTTGGGGATTTCTTCAGTGGGGGGTCCAGACACCCGAAGTGATAGCAGAGCCGGCACTCGTCACACCTGAGGCACAGAAACGAAGGCCATGTGTTACTCCTCACATAAATAAAGTCATCGACTTGCTACAGCGATGAGACCAGTTCAGGAGCTATGATGGATGGTGACAAGTCAGCTAGTTGTCAGTCATGAGTCTTTGTTAATGCATTCCAGAGTCTCTCTAATCATCCCACTCCCTTGAACTTACACAGCCATGGACTGCTCAACTCTTTATATCAGCAACCAGTTAAATACAAGCCTTGTTAGTGTCAAATAAATACATGTCAGGTCTCCTGAAGCTGGATTGACTCTGTGTCCTGAGGTAAGGTCAGCAAAGGTCTGACAATACAGACAATACACGCTAAAAAAACTCTAAAGGAAGTTTACTTGCAGATGTCCACCATGTTTTGACCTGAAAACTGCACTGTTCAAGAAATTCCCTTTATCTAATGAATTTAAAAACAGTGCCAGATAAGCTTAGATGCCATTAAGCTTTTTATTGGGTAACTGCTGTTGCTCACATATTTAAAAAACAGGTGGAACCACTTTACTGGAAAAAGTGTGCATAAGACTGACTGGTTGTGACGATGTCATAACCACCACATCACACTGGTTATGAACATGATATAGTCTTTAGAAATGTTTATTGCTGTTTTTATGAAGTATCATTCGGTCAATTAATATGACTTTTAATGAAAAGCTGACATTGTTTGAGATGTCTTTACTATAATAACTTGGCAAGACAAGACAAGACAAGACAATGTAACCTGTCATAAATGTGCCATAATCGTGAAATTACAGAGCTAACAGAATGTATAAACCTTACTTGATGCTGTCATACGTGGTTGGCCTGATTTAGTTGTGATCATAATTATGTCGGCCATATTTTATCTTGACATTTATAACAGTGGTACAGTTTGGACTTGTCACTTAAATGTAGGTTATTGTTATTATACTCTCAAAATTATCTGGTAATAGTAATGGAATATGGTCTTATTATTAAATGTTTTGAAACCAGTTCAAGGACAAAAAACCCACCAAGGTGATCATAAAAGTGTTAGTTGTTGCTAAATAAAGCTAACCACTAAATGCAGCTAGCTGCCATGGCTAGTTAGCTCTGATTGTCATAGAGCCAATGCTCCCATTAACTAATTCAGCATCTCACCCCTAAAGCCCATTCCAGATTTGATTTGGAGAGCTGTTTTCAACATACTGTTTCCTGCACAGCGTGACAGAAACAAGATTCACCAGCCATTATTGTTTTGTTGTGTTTCTCTTCCTGTCTTCAAACCCTTCATGCTGTCCTTCTACCTTCAGTAATGGAGATGAATAGAGAGGGTTCAGGTTGACCTCCCTGGCTGTTAAGCTGTTATCAGATTTTCATTGGAGAATGTGAATCTCCTTCATTGATTAGGACATAATTGGCTCTAATTGTAGATTGTCTGTGTGTGTGTGTTTACTAGGCAGAGGGAGCTTGTTGAAGGGCAGTCAGCCTCATAAATGATTAAAAGAAAAGTCTACTTGCTTTGTGCAACAGTCACAGGTCAGTCTATCCTAGCTCAGATACACCAGTGCTTTGATCATATTTTAACATGGCCATGCAGTATTGACTTTACTCAGTTGATTTTGATTAAGCTACATAAGAGAATGTTATCATTAAAGTTTATAAAGTTGACCACATATTTGCAGTTTAATATAAACTGTCACCTTTCATGGTTATTGACTGTCCCTGTGGGTTAGAGCTAGATTTCTGTCTAGCTCATTTGTTATTACTGAGTGCAGCCATTTTCTATTAATGTAGATGCTTTGCCTCAGTTAATTAAATTAAGGATATAGAGATTACTGCTCCTCCAGACTCACCCCGTTTCATTTTGCTAAGATTGTTCTGTTTTTTTCAGGCCAAGTTTTTTTTAGAATAAATATAATGAAATAAAATTATACACTCAGTTCAAGAAGCTGTCTGTGCATGTTTTGTGCCACCTAGTGTTTGGATACAAAGTACAAGTTCTCAACAATGATGCGAAAAGTGTGTTGGATATGTGTGTTTGAAGGAATTAGGCAGTTTGATTGTATCAGATCTGAGGATATTACAGACCATGCGGTACGGTAGATGGTAACTGCACTTAAAGCTTTGGCTGAGGCTTTATGTGAAAAGAGCCTAAAGTTCCAGAGAAAGGACTGAGAACACCTCTGTCAGAACATGAAGAAATTCAAGATTTAAGTTGTTAATTCTTGTTTGTTTTGTTTAATTCATTCAAATCATATAATCCATGAGGATAGTACCTGTTAACTAACTAACATCTTCAATTAGTTTTCCGTTTCCATAAACATTACAATCAAAGGAGGTTCAAAAGCAGTTTTATTTTTTCATCTCTGTTCTTTAGAAAACCTGAGTCTTCCACTGTCTTATAGCATTATGGATCCATTTTTCAATAAGCCCTGTCTCTGTTCTGGTTTTCTTGTGGATGCACGTGATGTCAGCTATGTACATGTATGCAGGTACATATTCCTGCCAATAGTGTCACACTATTTCACTACTCAGCAGATACTGGTATTACACAAAGATATGAGAAGTCCAACAATCTGCCAGGTAGGAAACACACTTAAAGTTTATCAAGATGAAGTAAGCCACTGGTTTCTTTCAGTTAAATGAAAATAAAGCACACATATAGTGTTGGTAATAACCCCTCATTTTACAGGAAAACTCTGTTCATCGAGGCAAAGGTGAACCAATAATTAAGTCTATAAACTGTGATAGATGTTGAAAAGAGAAATTTGTGGTCACAAGTTAACATTTTGGCTTCTTTTAAATAACTTTGATGTTTAGCCAATTACACTTTTTTTCAGCCTGTGAAACTAAGTGACAAGCCATGTTTCTTTCCTCACTAGAAAAATGTCACCATGCTCCTACATGCCAGTGATTAACCTAATAACTTGTTATCGCTCAGAGTGATGGCTAAAACACAAACACAAACCAAAAACCCCAACTGTAACAAACCAGATTTATTGTTTAAGCTACCAACAAAACACAGTGGAGACTCAACCACTACTGAGAGCAAGGAGGACCAAATACTGTGACCATCAATCATGATGCTATTGAAAAGTAGCCCTGTAGACTGTGAAATAGGTCTAAAAATATACCTGAAGTGTTTACACATAAAATGTGGAAAATTCACTTGAATCAGAGGATAAATTTAATTGGCATACATAATTAGCATCTTATGGGTTGCAGGGGCATAAGCTAACAGCTGCTGCACTTTAGCACAAATATGCCAAGGCAGGTGGATCTGCTACTCACACATACACACTAACACTGCACACACGCACACATAGAATCTTGGATGGGCTGAGCAGGCATATCTGCCTCAGAAACGAAGGGAATTTAAAGTGCCTTCTGGCCACCTAGTGAATAGAAGACAAATGACCAAAGTGTGTGTGTTCCACTAATGAGCACACTTCTTTTGTTGCACACAAGCCACCAATTGACTTCACATGAATCTCCTACTGAGGTTTAAAAGGAAAGTGGCTAACTCTTCAAGTTTGCCGCTGGAGTCTCTTGAAGACCTTCCAAACTCACAGGAATGCATTATTTTTATAGCATGACTGTGACGACTTCACACTAGCTTCATCATTTCTTTACCTTAACGAGGCTTTGAATTCTCTGAATTACCTTTGAATTAAAGTAGTCATTCATACAGGCATATACATTGTGTGTGTGTGTGTGTGTGTGTGTGTGTGTAATAATGTGGATTTTAGTCTTCATGTAGCCATGGCCAACCCTCATATATTAAATGTGTAATTGTTACATTGTTTCTCAGAGCAATAAACATTGGTGACTATTTAATTCTCAGTAAATAATACCTAGAGAAGTTTTGTTTACTTTCATAAAATATTATTTCAGCAAATCTACATAACCCTCATTAGTTAGTAATTAAAAAGACCATCCTAGGGAAAAAAATTCAAAATGCAACATTTCAAGGATGCAACACTGTCTAACATTGCTATGGTGGTCACTATGTTATTGCCAAAACCACATGGCTTAAAACATAACAAAGAAACACTGCAATATTTTAGAAACTAGAAGCAGCAGGGAAACAGCTAACACAAAAATACAGCTTTTTTTCTAATTTTTGCCTAAAATGCACAAATATTCCTTTAAGGACTCGGTATCTGGAGTCTGGAGTAAAGGGAGTGTCAGTATGGTTAAAAAAAAAAAGAAAAAAAATCTAAGGTAATGGATTTTGGCCACTTTCATGCAACAAGAATAGTGAACAAAGATTATCTTTTAAGCCATTGTGATTAATATTTGCTTATTTGTGAGCAAACGGTTGTTAAATCTATTTAGGGGTTAAATTATTTCTTAGGACACATACATGTATAGAACTCTTATATTCACATACAGATGTGATGGTTACAATTTTCTTGTCTCATCTTAACCTTGGCAAGCAGCACCTTGCTCAGATATGGATTTTACTGATTTTAGTAACTGCTTTATTAATGACAATGTCAGCCCTCAAAACATCTGAACTCATGGGTGACATTACAGACACATCACGCATGTGTTCCTACAGTCTCTGGTTTAAGTCAGGCTAGTTAACTGCCCAGGTAGTGAGAAAAAATGCTCTTGGCTGTTTTTTGATCCTTAAAAGTAAAATATTATTGGCCTTGGCCCTTTTGACGATGATAAACTTCTACCCTCACTCGTGGATCTGCGTAGTGTAGGCTGTTCACTCTCTTCACTGTCTGAGCCACCTGCTACCACCAGCCTCTCTGCTCCCAATACTGCCCTTTACACACCCATCCACAGCAAGGTCCTTGATGTTATCAAAGCAATTTGGCCCTGCTTTAATCATTGGGAAAATTGAGCAGCCCCCCTCCCCATCCCTTGTACTTTGGAAGCAGACAAAATCCAATCACTCATAGGAGAGGTTATTGATTGATGTAATCTTATTGGAGGTGAGGTGGTGGAGGGGAGACGATTGATTGCTTTTGTCTGCTACATGTGTTGCTCTCTGTTGGCGATTTGTGTCCACTTTCATCTGGTATTTAATCTCTGTGTGAAGTTCTCAGTTCCCCTCCTTCCCTCCTGTGCCACCCCGGGACCCGTCCTCACTAAGCAGAGCTGATGGCCCACAATTCTAACACAGCTTTGTTTGATCTCATCCACCTCTTCATAATCACTGTCACATTTCTGTGTGTGTCTAAGAGAGAATAAGCACTATAGCTTGAGAAACCACAATTCTCTCTCTCTCTCTCTCTCTCTCCCCTACTCCCATTCCATATATATATTTATATATATATTTTTTCTATTATTTTCTATTTATATTTTCTATCATTAGTTTGGAACTGGCAATGGCAGTAAATCATTACAAAGCATACTAGTTTTAATAGTGTTAGCACATGTAACAAATTAAGAGATACTGGTAAATGCTAAGATACAGAAAAAAAGGTGGCTCCGCTTGGGAAGGGATTCTTGTCAGCAAAAGGATGATCTCTTTAAAGTAATCCAAATCGGTGAACAGCTTTTGTAACTCAATCTGCCCACTTCTTGTAGTGTTATGCCTAGTTTGGAAGAGCAGACACTATTTCCCTTTTAACATCTTAAAATTCTTTACAACGATATCTGTCATGTTCAAAGTGTACAGCAAAGTGCAACAACATAAAAGTCTGTTTAATCGTACCTTCACCTCAGTTTGTATGATAACATTTCATCTATCACTATGATACAGACATTAAAAACCCTTTTTTCTTCAGGGCCCAATGCCAAGCCTTAATGCTAACCAACTGTTGTCACTGTGGACAAATATAATAATTATTTAGTAATTTTATAACTGCAATTGCTAAAACAAGTCAAGAAACTGGATCTGTAGTATATGTTTCACATTAGCAATCATAAGCTTCTAGTCCTATGAAAGTGAGTAGGGCTGTAGCAAAAAAAAAACCCCAAAAACCCAGAGTATACTGCACTGCTGCGTTGTGTTCTGTAAAATTCAGCATTTTCTTTGTGACACAATTTTGCTTAAACTGTTATTACAGTTATTGTGGTATGATTGTTTAAAGGCATGATCATTTTACCAATTCTGATTAATATTTTTGTGGTTGAACTCATTGAGGAGTAGCTATCAAGAAAGGCATTGGCTCCTATGCTCTTCTAGTCATATCAAAACCAAATGGGATGACAAAAATCCAAAAACACAGAAATGAAGCACCAAGCTAAATAACCATACTGATGAGACACTGAGCTTGTTGCTTTCCAACTGCATTGTATTCACAGTCATGGGTCCATGTATTGATGGTGGGTTTGTGTCTTCAAAAACTTCCTTTCTCTCCAGCCCTTGTCTGAGCCCAAGTGACTGAAACAAGGCAGTGAATTTATCACAAGTGGGCAATGCAATTATCTTGGGAGTGTCCACGTGACAGAAATCAATATGACACAAAGCGCTCAGTCATTGACTCTTGTCCATGACAAAGTGCGCCAGTGTCTTTCCATAGAAAGGAGTAGATTATTGGACTTTGTAAGCCTCCCACTTTTTTGATTTACTGGTCACTGCAACATTATAAAAGAGCCATTGTTTTACAAGAAGGGGAAGTAATGAATGGACTGCTGAAGTAGCACCTAAGGAGAAAGCCAAGTCAGAATGGCTGCCTTTATTAGCTCATGTGGACACAACTTATTCACAGCTAGGACGATTCTCACACAGTGCTTTGCATGTAACTGAAGTCTGAAGTTTATTGTATTTTCCAGCAGGGGGCCCCAGTGAACTGAATACAACCCTTGAGCAGAGGCGCTTGCAGCAGCAGGCCTCTGCCCTCAACCCTGCAGGACAAACTGGAGCCTTGTAGCATCTGTCCAGGCCGGAAAATCAAGTCTTCTCTACCAGTGCATTGCTATATACATTTCACCAGAGATACAAACAGCTTTTAGCACACTCCAACTCTATTAAAACAAGTGTATGATGAGGTAATCACTTAAGATATGAGGCACCCAGGAGACTTTATTCATATATGGTGTGTAATGATAAAAAAAATGGGTGATGAGGGAACACAGTTCAGCTAAAAGATGATAAGAGAGGGAACCACTTGGGGAGGAGGAGAGGAGGCATTTGAGTGCACCCACACGGTGCCGAAATCAGTGGGATAAAGAGACAGGGGAAGAAGTTGAGGAGTAATAGATTTTAGCTGCTTCGCCACACTTCCCACAAAGCCACAGTCCCAGCTCTTGTGTTTTCTGTTTTAATAGGGGGGAAAAAGGGTGAAGTCAGCAAAAACAAAATGCCGCCATTAAATCATCTCCCCGGATCCAGTGTCAGAGCAGTAATGGGAAATGCACTCATCATCGGAAAGGTTACTGCTTTCCAGAACCTCCCTGCTAGCTTTTCTGTCTCTTCATCCCTCAGTCCCTCCCCTTTCTACGCCTCCTGGTCTCAGTCTCATCCCCAAACCAGAAACCAGCTGTAGCTGAGCTGATCTCTGATTTGCCGGCTCCTATTCGGTCCCCAAAGACCCTGGGGTCGAAGATGAGGAATTGGGGCAGCTACAGTTCGCCACGGTGAGTTGTTTCCATTTCAAGAGAAGCCACCATGTTGAAAACTGAAATGTCTCACTTCTTGTCTGTATTTGACAATTGTTTAAATAAGAAAATCTGCCCATCCACCTACAGACATAATGTTTTTTGTTGTTGTGTTTTATAGAATTTGATGTTGGTTTCTTTACAAACTAAGCGTACTGCAGTCTCAGCTTCATCTCTCAAAAACTAAGCGTCAGCAGATTCTTGTAAATTTGACAAAATGTTTTTTTTTAACATCATAACTTTGAAACTTGAGACCTTTTTTCATTTTGAGTATTTATGAAAAATAATGAAGAATCAAACAATTGAACAATCTACAGCACAACTGATGAAACAACTGACTCTCCTGATAAAGCCCACAAAATATACATATAAACATATACATGGACCCGGTGTGATACCCATGTCAGAGTAGTATCCAAAAATTAACTTTTTGACTGTTAGAGATGAAAATATCCACTGAACAAGCATCTATTTCTCCAGCCAAAATGTATGTCAGGGGTAAGGAGACACAAACGGACTGCCACTCAGTGTAGCAGGAACAGCTGTACAGGGCTGGTAGTCAGAGCTAACCAGCCATGAGCAGCTGCTGTCTAACTCTCCACACCCATGCTAAAAACACAGAGTCTGTTGGGGCTTTGAAAGACAGAAGAACCCCTTAACCTATGTTGTGGCGGAGTGAGAGGCTCAGAGAGCCTCTACCATGACTGAGTGTGCTTGGCAAAGCCTCATTGTTTTTCATGGAATTATAATTTAGTATATACCATTACAGGAAATGTGGAAAAATGATAAGTAGAAAGCAAAAAACAGCATTAACTACTATGAAAGAGAAGCCTTGATCAGCATGTGTTCAAATGTGAGGGCAGTTATACATGATCTCACACTTACAGTCCACGGCTGGTGGAGGTGGGCCATCTGCCACTCATTAGTGTGCATTCATAGTCATTTTTTCAATATAAATTCCAAGATGCTGAGTAGACCAAATAGGATAGCTATTAGAGTTCTTCTGATGTACACCCAGCCCATTGGACCCATTATGTAACCCCAGGGACCTGTATGGGTTTGAATACACAGTTTATATAGTCAGTCAGGTTCCATTCTATTACCACTTTGTATGAATTTGGTAAAATTATGAATATTAACATTACCACTGGTGTCTGTCATTACAGAGCAGTGACAAAATTTAGCTTACACCTCAAAAAATACACATAAAAGAGTAAAGTTCCTTTTTGATAATTAAAAAAATGCAGTAAAACAAGTTTAAAATAAATGTGCAATCATTTTAACATATGTTTGTCAATGCAAAATATAATTATGCACATAAGCAAAGGTGTGTTTTATTGTAAAGATTGCAAAGTTTAATTAATTTTTAAGTAAAACCACTCAGTAAAACACGTCTCCTGTCTTACATAATACACATCAACAGCATTAACATGGCTGTCACCTTATCACACTTCACCCTATTCTTTCAGAATGAGAGAAAAGGTATTGAAAAAAAGGTGAAAATTATTACATGTCTGCCCATTTCTAGAGCTGTTGCTATGCAAAAGGTGACAGTGAGCTGGTTCTGTCAGAGATCACTGTGATGACATTACCTGTGCTGTTATAGATGTAGTCTTTCTAAATCTGGATTTTCAAAGTCTTACATATATTACAACAGTTTTAAGACAAACAGTGTTATACTGTCAAACACCAAAGGTTTTGGTGTCACAATTCAAACCAATGCAAGGTATTATTTGTGTCTTTCCATTGACCATCATTCAATTTTTTTTTCCTAAAATGGGTCACATGGGGTCCACCGCAAGGGGTGTGACCCGGGCACTCTTTCAAAGGGAAAGAACAGAAAAAACGAAATCAAACATTCCTGTTTTAACAACCTTCTTGGTCACATCATTATAGGTTTTCAGATTAGGAGATGTACTTGATTACACCAATAAGTCCATTGCCTCCTGTGTTTGCCAAACTCATGACAGCAGCAGTGTATAAAAGCAGCATGTCTAAATGGTACCAAAACAGAGACTCTCAGCACACTTTTTATTACATAAGTACTTTTGTACAAACATTTATCTGCAAGTTTGGCAGATGACTGTCTGAGACTCAATGCTACTTGCCAAATGGAAAATTAAAATCTTTTTTGGCAGATATTAATTTTGGACACTCTTGGGACTGATCAATTCAATTAATTGTTTTTTAAAATTTTCTTTCATTTTTCTGCTTCAATCTTACTGCCATGCAGCCATGCAGCTCAGAAGATGGTGCACCCATAGTTTTGCGGAGACCTATCTCCACCATAGTATGTCAGATTGAGTTAGTGCACTGGGCAGGTATTCTGAGATGACAGCATGACATGACTCTGAGGACAGAAGATGGACTCTATGTTTTACATCATTAACACTTGGTGTTTAAACAAGTTTAAAATTGATGGATAGTGTTTCTAAAATGTTGAAAATTTAATTTCAGGGCATTGTGCATGTTATTGTCACTATTTTGTTGGTGCTGCATACATTCCCCCAGATGCAAATTTTAAAAAATGCACAGAATTATTTCCTGGGTTTATAGGTCTAAGTGTATGAAAGGTATAATGCTGTCTATTGTTAGGACTTAATAGATTATGTGGAGGCCATAACCATCCGATGTGTTACATCATTGAAGCATTGTTTTATTACATTGAACAAACAGTTTGACTGGAACTCCTCAGTAGGGGTGCTATACCAGAAATTAATGGACACCTTGCACCCCATCAGGATCGTACGCAAGAGTATAAGAGCCATTGATAAGAAAAAAAATAAAAATCCGAGGAATTTTGCAAGTATAGAAAGATGTCAAAATTTCAGAATAAAATTGAAATTTTGAGAAAAAGTCAAAATAAGGATGTTTTTCTATCATACACTTTGAGAAAAAAAGTCAAAATTTTGAAAATAAATTTGTTTCTGATATCACTGTTCTCTTTTTTCTACTCTAAAATATAAATGTCAGTATTGGCCTAAAAACTCCAGTTTAATTAGGCTACGATCAACATGTCAGTGTCAGGCTTATATTGATTTTGTAAGCTGATAATGAAGCCTCTACATTTTAGACACAGCAAGACACTTTAGTGATTCATCAAATCATCATCATCAAGATGCCAACTTTAGACATACTTATCTCATTAGATGGCATTAAGTGATAAACACAGCATGTTCATAAATTTTTGTTTTAACTTCAGTGGTCTTTTTTTTTATTTTAGCCTTAAAAAAAGTCATCTGTGTGGTTTACCACTGATATGATGTGCATTAAACAGTAAACATTGATGTACAATTGTACAGTGCGTCATTGGTAGTCTACAGTTTGTTTACTTCAAGATAAAAACAATCAGTAGCTACAATACTGTGTAGAAACAGTTTTTCTTGAACAGAGATTTTAAGTCTATACTGACCTTGATTGAAGAGAATTCAGCAGATCAGACTTGACTTTATTGTAGTTGGGCTGAGATGCAACATTTCGTCTGAGATACCAACCCCCACCCTACACCCCCAACAAGAAGGCCACTTCCCAGGTGATAAATCACAGATGACAGAGGGCATTACACGCACAAACGGACCACCGCTGCCGCACCTTTAGAACAATTAATTAGCTGGCTGACACTCATTTATCACTGCAGCAATAAGGTGAAAAAGTCAAGAGTTTATTAAAGCTCCGCTTAATTTTCAAGAGCTATGGGCCAGAGGCTTAGACACTTCACATACACTACAGCAGCAACATTCATATTCTTACTTCATACAGTATCACGGTAATACAGAATACAGCACACAATTAATTAGAAATATTCCCTTCAAAGTATGTCTGTAAACAAATGATTGGCAATAAAAAGATAATATGGTTGTCACTTCCAGACTTTATCACAAATTAGAGTTGAACTCGGTTCACAACACAAGTTTATGATATATAATCAAGTATGTAGGCACAAAAAGAAAGGACATGTATGTTTGGCCTCTTCAATAAATACTGTACAAATTGTCACGCTACGTAGATACCTGGCATTCAAATTCTACAAGACTACATCACTTATTATTAGTTTTAAATTACTGTACAGATCTGAGTAGATACATATAGCCATGCATTGCAGAACTGACACACAGTATTTGAGACTGACTGAAGATGAGTGATGGGAAAGACTGGTCAAGAGTCAGCAAGTCAGAGATTTTATCTCTAAAGACAAACCCAGTGTAGTGTTGTTTCTGGACACACTTGAAAGAGTCAAAAAACAGTAAACTGCGTTGGATTGACTGCTCCCAAAAGCATGCATATAGGGCCCTTGATAGGCAACAGAGTGACATATGAGGGCAGAATGTGACACTTGTCACGAGCCCTGAAAGAGCAGAAAGCAGCTGTTGTTTTGACAGCACTGACTATGGGCCACCAGGGACATGGAGACAAAGCTGGGCTTCTTTCTGAGGACATGTCAGTTTAACTGTCACTTCAGTATATGGAGACAGAGGAAGACTTCTAAATGCCTTAAGATACTAGAGACATTTGGACTAATATTTGAGTTACTACACTAGTTTGTTTCTACTACGGATTCTTCTTTGTAGCGTTACTTTACTCCTACACTTGATACACAAGAAACAGCTTTTCTACACACAAAACTGACTTTTCTTAATTCTGGTCCTCCATTTACTTAGAAAACACAACACAACACTCAAGTCTTGGAAAGCCTAAGTTCAAGTGCGTCAGCAATAAACCAAACTCACAATGGAATGCTCAGGGTGATTGAGCTGCAGATGAATTCAATCGCTAATACTGATTTGTACTGGTGAAAAGTGGTGTGATAAGGTCAGAAGTGCAGATAACCAGCCTGCAAAGTACCAATGGAAAAAAAAAACTTTTAATCTAAAAGAATTCACACACATGTTGGGTGCAGGCACCTAGAGACAAAGAGAGGATTTTTTTGTGTGTAGCGTCCTAACTCAGAAGATGCGAAAAATCAACAGAGTGCAGAAGTTTTCTAGAGTTTGTAGCACTCTGGGCGATCAACAAGCCCAGAGCCTTCTGCTTATTTATTGCAGAGGAAGGCTAAGCTACCATGTGAGCAATGAAGGAGCTAATAAGCTTAGACAAAGATTTTAAAACAATCATAAAAATTCCATGAGTGCTTGAGCTATCTGGAAAGCTGCTTCTTAATTCCATACAGAGCATTTCCAGTTGTTGTAATATTTCAGTGGTTGATTTGCTGTTATCATCAAAGACTGACTATCCTATCAAATCAAATTCATTTCTACTTCAAAGCTGTTGATCCCAACCTGTCTTATATCTGTTTCTAAAGAATGTACATTATATTAGGAAAGCAATGACACCATTTAACTGGATCTTGAAAGATACTCAGGGTCGTAAAAAATTAAATGTGCAACAGTTGTAGCAATAAACTGGCTTTGACGTTATGCTCTTTAGTCATTCCTTGCGCTACTTATTTGTGTTTAAGCTACCTAAGTAGAGCAAGGAAGGTGTTGTGGTTATTGGCCAGAATGGTTCGATACATTAATTAGTATAAATACATAACTCTTTCTTACTTGGTTAAACTTGTGATGGAAACAATTGCATAGATGCAACTGGAACAACAATAGGTCACAAAAAGAATCAACTAAGTTACTTGTGGAGTGTAAAAGCAGTCATTTTGGCTCCATCAACACTTCAGCGTTACACTCCATGTTTTAGATTTAGACAGTTCCCTCTCAACTTGGACAGCTGTTGGTCCAGTTTGGATCAGAAGTGGTTGAGGGGCAGTGTGACGATCTCGTCCTTCAGCCTGACTTGAGCGCCATTCTTCAAACGCCTCAATTTGCCTCTCTCTGTCTCTAAGCCAACGGTCATCTGTCCCGAGTTTTTATGGGAGGTGAGGTGGCTGCCCCGGCTCTCACAACCTGTGCAATGCAAAGATAGAAAGAGTCAGGGCAGCACACCTCACACCCCGACCAGCAACTCTTACACACTGTCTCAAGAGCATGACAAATGAAACACAAACACTTTGATGAACAAGTGTTCAGTTTTTTTTCTTTTATGTAACTCCTTGATAAAGCTCTTGTAATGGACACTGTGTCATTTTTGAAAAAAACAGTACAAGATGTCGGCACAATGATGTAAATGTGGTGCAAAAGAAAATACATTAAAAAAAGTCTCAAATATAAGCCTGCATGGGAAAATGAGAGTGAGCAGCTTCTAAAGAATGTGTGACAATATCAGGGCTGTGATGGATGTTAAAACCTACCTTACATTATTTCTCAGCATACTGTACATTTAGACAGCATTGGTCTCATCCGTGCCATAACAAAGTCATGTGATACTCACCATCCACTCAAGGACTTTTTCTTTAATAGAAATATTACTCCCGATATAAATTTTAAATAATTTGCTTTTTTTGAATATTAAAAACAAAATTAAGTAACAAACAAAAAAGCAAGAAGGAAAAGGAAAGTCAATAGTATGAAACACTTCCTGCATAAGTATCACATTCAAAGCCAACCAAAAAACGGGATCTAAGGCTACAATCATTATTTTCATAACCGATTAATCCGACAGTTTTTTTCCGAATTTACCAATAACCCGTTGAGCTCATTATATGTAAGAAAATACAAAAGGAATGTTTTGTATGAAGTCTCAAGTAACATCTTCATAAAATGTGAGAAAATATTTAATTTTATACAATTACAAATACAACAATTTTATAATTTTAAAAAAAAGAGTTTAATGTTTATTTTCTGCTGATTGACTCACTGTTTTCAGCTCTTATGGCATTTTGTTTTTTTTAAAACTTTCCTTCGTTGTTTGAAGTGAAACTATGAAGAACTTTCACTTACAGTAAATTTTTAAGTTACTAAAAAATATCAGCTAAGCAGTTGAAATTAGTGGTGACCACTGTATTTCTAATCATACTCAGCAGGGTAGTGAGCATGGCATGACTCTATTGTTGTAGTTATCAATTTAGTGCTGTAAAATGTACAATTATTTAAATTCATCAAGAGACATTGTAAAGATGTAGGGGGGTTTGGAGTTTGTATCAACAGCAAATGAAAGTAATAGCAGATGTAGAAAGAGAAAGAAATGGAAATGCCCCGTAGAAAATGATAAATTAAGCTTTAAATGATACAGTTATTTAACAAATGCCTGTTTTCAATAAACTGTTTCAAGGCTTCCTTGAGTAGAGTATAAAAAGATGGAAGAGTGTCATGATGAAGATGGTTGGTGTTAAAACGTGTCAAAAGAATATTTCAAAAAACGGGTTCACAACAAATGAGCCAATGACAGAAATGGAGGCACAATAAGAAATTTATGAAGGATGAGAAATGAGGAATTTTCATGTAAGAGATTTATGACATGACAATGCGCTGATACGGTGCCTACTGTAATCTGTTTTTTATTTTCTCCAAGAATTCCAATGTCAAAGAAGAATCCTGGTTATTAGATACCTGACACCTGAAATCCCAAGAAAGGAGCAGAATAAATTGTGCTATTCATTACGCCTTAATGAACTGTGCAAATGTATGTGGCAGGTCAATATAGGGGGCCTATGGTGAAGATGCCCTCAGCACCCTCATCCTGCAGAGCACAGGCAAGCAGAGCCTAATGAAGACTGAACTTTAATCATCAGGAGGATATGGCTGCCTCACGAGACCAACACACACATGCACACACGTACAAACACACACACACAAAGCATGTCTAATAACCCCACCCCCTACTCCTTTTCTGAGCCAGACACATACACACATACACGTTCCCTCACCTCACAAGATTTTCGTTGTCGCCCGGTCCTTTGCAGGTTGTACACTCAGTTCTTGTGTCATCAGCTTTGGGCTTTTTCTGCATTGCAGACTGGCGTTGTCGGCGTTCCCGTGGCAGTGGTTCCTATGGAAACACGGCTGATTAGAATCAAGAGCTGTATGGGCACTTGTTGGTGGTCCCGATGTAAGAAGGAATGAAATGTTAAACCGGGAAAGAAGAGGATGTATGCTAGAGCAATATTTCCTGCATACAATTCATGAAAGTGACTGTTTAGATTAGACTGATATGGATTCTTCACAGCTGACATTTCTGTGCTTTAAACAGCTATGCATATACTTTTGTGCTTATTTCATCTTTCAGGTTGTTTGATGGCATACGTTTTTGTTTATAGAAAAAAAAAGATATATCCATATCAGCATAGGCACATTCTATGTGTTGCCTTCTGTTCAAATCCCTCCACTAAGTTACTTTTAAGGAGCAGTTCATTTTCTTTTAAAATCAACAGATATGTATGCTCAATGTCTGTCTCGTGTCTGTGTTCAATCCAGAGATTGAGTCAGGGGGTGGTTAGCCTAGCTTGGCATTAAGACTGGCAGCAGTGTCTCTCTCTCTCTCTCTCTCTCCCTCTCTCTCTTTCTCTCAATAAAAAGCTTCATACTGAATGCAAAACTGTGTTTTCTTGTTTCAACTAATGTAACACTTCTGGAACCTTAGCTACTGGTTGAACAGGGAAGGCATCACTTTGAGCACCTCTGATTACTTTTTACTTTTGTTACACTAAACTGTTACTAAATTAAACAAAATTTATAAAGGATTTATGAATAATTAAAGAAAATAATAAAAATAAATTATAATTGTCTTATTGCTGAATAACTCAGACATTCTTTAATACAAGTACCATCATTCCTAAAGGTTTTTAAAATTAATGTATCATTTCTTTGCTTTTTCACTCAGAGGTTTACGTTCCCAAGCATGGACTTGCCTCCCTTCTCCTACTTAATCTCCATGATGAAATGCATTTTGGAAAGACGGTTAGCAGCTTTATAGGGCAGCTTTGAGACAGGTTTATTTTTAAAATTTGTATTCTGATAAGAACATTTCTTCCACATAACATGTATGATTTTTCTGTCTTGCGTACACAAAAATCCCTGCATTTATGAGAACAAGTTAACTAGGATGTCAGGGGTAGTTAAACTCATTAACTGATATTTCATGTTTAATAGAGACAAACTTGTCAGATTTAAGCAAGATATTATAAGATGGGCTAAGATAGGAAAAAAATAAAATCATTTGCGACCCATCCTCAGTTAAGTGGTTGATGATGAGTTGATGGATGGATGGATGGAAGACAAAAAAAAGTAAGAAAAGGGGCAAAAAATGCAAATTTATCTGTGACGGTATGGAGGAGTAAACTTATTCATTAAAATTTGAATATGTCAGTTACATGTTAGCAAGAATATAATCAGTAGTTTTCGGCAGAGGAAGTAAGCGACAAACCTCAATTTTATCTTCTCTGTCTTCACAGATGGGAACTCTCTTTCTCTTCTGTCCTCTGGTTCTCTGTGAAATGCAAACATTTAACTTTTAAGCAGCGTTCAAAAAAACAAAACAAACAACAAACAACAATGCATTGCAACTGTTCAGTATTTTTTTCCTCTTTTTTCTCTCAGTGGATCAACACCTTCTCAAAATCAGACCCAAGGTAGAGATTTCTCACCTTTACTGATTCAATTTGATTCACCTACTAAACTATCTGTGTTCTCTTGCTCTCCATTTGCCAAAATCCAGATGACAGAAACTCTGATTATATTAAATACTCCCATCTTGGCTCTGGCCTTAATTACTACATTATGCTCACAGCAATAAGACTTATGAGCAACAGATATTTGACCTTTTTTCACTTTTTGTTTTCACCTCTCAGGCATCAAACAAGATGATATCACTTCTCACTGGTGGAGCTAATCAGGACTGTGTGGTAACCTGAGCAAAGTTTTGTAGACAGTATTAAGGACTGAAACTTCTTTTACGACCTAAATACCTAGATAAAAATTTCATTGTTAAATATACATGTAACATGCCAGGACACCAATCACATTCTTTCTATGGAATGTTAGATGGACGCCTGGCACCACTCTTTTCTGTTCTGAGGTGTGCTTTCTTCTGCAGGAACTGAGCAAAGGAAATAAAAATCTTGTTGCTAAGCAAGCAAGCGTCTGAGCTGCTGGGGAGGGTTTAAAAGGGGAAGAAAAATCAACAACATATTTTAACAGATTGTGAAAACAATTCCATCTGTCGCCTTTGGCTCACTACAACTCGCCAGATGGAGCACTTATCATTAAGAATGCTAACTGCTAGAATGCTGCCAATTGGCTCTTACAGTCCTTTACTATTTCTCCTACGGCTGTACCGCAAAACAAAAGGCCTGACATTATTTAGTTATTTATGCATTTAAGTATTGTGTATTAAAGTAATCTATAAGGCCAGGGAGTGCAGAGTGCCGTTCAGTAGCTGGTTCAGCTAAAAATGCTCAGCCACACAGCACAGATAATCTTAGGCTCTGCTCAGGTGAGGAAATTAAAACTGCATGCAGTTTATAAGTCCAAGGCAAAATCAATCTTTTAATTAAGTACATCAGTGCATCTTTAACAAGCATGAATCATTTCACACAGGATTAGAGAAATTAACAGAGCATAGGAAGTGGTAGTAACTATGTCTATTAACTTAATTCTTATAATTTCTAACTGATTAATGGCATACGTTCATATGGGAGGTCTTCATGTTAGCACTGAGGTGGTAGAGGGCCATCATAAATCATTATCCATTAAGAGGAGCATTTTATCACCACCTGCAGTTAGCCTTATGAACCCTGAAATTCCCCTTAAACCTCCCTTCAAATTGCATGAAGGTTTAGATGGCAATGTACATCTATCAAATAAAGACAAGAGTGTTATAAAAAAAAATTAACAGTTGGACCTGTAAACATTGAATGTCTTAACTGTGTTTTCTGTATACTGTTTTTTCAGAGTTCAGAAGTCAAGCTACTTTGAAATGACATCATTTAGCAGGTCTGTTCTGGAAAAACACATTTTACATATGTAGAAACTGCTCAGCTGTTTTAACACATAAAACAGCAAAGACTGACACGTGTGGAGGTTGTCACTGTGTCTGTAAGAACAATGCAGACTTTGTGATTGTAGTTCTAACTGTAGTTCTAACTAGCTTTTATGTGAATGTTTACTCAACAATGCAAAAGGACTCCATGGCCACTGATACCACCATCCCACAAAAAGCATAATTTGCACTTGGGGGTCATTGAAAAAACAGTACAAAAAGTACACCATTATAAATTTGCTCTAAGGTATGAATTTGGACTCTTTCCTCCCAATTGGTGGACCGCTCATTTTGCCTGACTTAAAACAAATTAAGAGACATAAAAGCTTCATCCCAGGTGTTGTCGTTATGTGCCAGCAAATCACCTTGAACACATACTACTGATGCCACATTCATTGAATAGACATAGTTAATATTTAAACACAGAAACAAGCAGAAAAACGATGATCTGCAATTTACTGGTTTTAAGGGGTAGTAACATGAGTAACCTTTTCTATCACCTCAAACCTCAAATGGTTTTACTTTTTTATATATTTATTATTTCTGTTTTGCAAAATGAATGTGCTCAAAATACATCACAATGTGAAATATTTTTTACAGTAATTGGGTTAAGAGTAAAGTAATAGCTGTTATGCAGTTGCCAAACCAGTGCTTTACCCCCTGAGGAGTGTTTATGTTATGTATGTATGTTTCATTTGTATAAAAAACAAATGAAATATGATAAGTTTGTTTCTGATGAAAACTGCATCAACTTGGCTCAAACGGATAAACCAAGTGGGGAAACAAGGTTAACTTTGAAGGATCTGTCTACTTTGTGTGGCTCAAAAAGCTGGTAATTTGTAAATGGAGTGAAAAAATTAGGACAAAAAACAGAAATCAGTGAGAGAAAAATCAGCTTGAAATTTGTTAATCAGTAGCCACCTTACCTTATCTAATTTTGACCCACAGTCTTCAAACAAGATTCAGTCTATTTCAAAATAGAAAGTTTACAAGTCCATTTATGAATTATTTATGAATTAAATCACTGTTAGCATCAGAGAGGGGAGAATAAAATTTGCCAATAGTGAGAAATGGTCAATTACATAACTGATTCATGATAGAGGTTTAAAAAAGACTCTGTTTCTGTTTATTTCCATAAATTAAAAAACAAACAGTGTGTTAATGTGTTGTCCGTACATTAAGCCCAATCTGAAAAGAAACATTTTTGAGATGATTTTTAGTGAGGCTGTGTAAAATCATACAGTGTACTATGGTCTGTTAATTTTACAGCTACTGCCATTACATACATGCTAAATAAAATCCAGCTCACAGGTTGACTTTAGAGCTTTTACTACCCACTGCAGGCCATGAATAACAGCTACAAGACTTGCGGATTCATCAAGGTGGCACTGGGCCATGCTAGCCATTTCAGCCAAATGTAAATGTGTGTATGTGTGCGCACATGCTGCTTCCTCACATACAAACTCTCAACCACACACACACATACTGCAGCCTCTGAGGCCAGCAGGAGGTCGATTAGCCAGTCCTGATAAATTGAAACATGGCTTTAGAGAAGTGCCAGTGCTTGTGTGCCCTGGTAAAAAACATTAAAAATGCAAAGCAGGGCCTTTTTAGCTTCTGCCATTGCACGCCTTGCATTTGAAGATAAATGCTGCACTGAAGTGCCTCGCCCGAGTGGCTGTGGCTGCGAGAAAAATCAGAGAGCTGCTTAATCCCTGAGAGCTCCAGCGGGGTCCTCGGCACATGTCTGGGCCCTGGGTTTCCAAACCTGAACAGACAAACACATTAACCCAGACTGCCACTGTGTTCCAACACGCCGCTATTTCCCCTCTAACACAGATAGAGAGCAGAGAGCAGAGAAGTGGCTAAGACACTCCTCCTTTTCTTTGTTCATTTCTATATTTGTAACAGAGACCGCAGCTTCAGTGGAACTGACTCTGCTGTGAGCATCCAAAGTCACGAGAGGAAAGTTCCCTCAAGTCCTCTAGGTGAGTGGCATTGGGTCACATATTGACAGTGAAAAAGAAAAGGGAAGTGAATGACAACCCCAGCCCCCCCTTTCTCCCCACCTAGCTGTCAGATATCAATCTGAAGTGTTTTTTGAGGGTGCTGGGAGGCTGCTCTGTATCGTACGATCAGAGCATGGTTGGGACAGATAAGTAGGATCCAGTGAGGGATGGAGAGAGGGTTCTGTTCCCTCTCACAGACGACACAACATGTTACACTGACACTTTTTTTTTTTTTGTTCAGAAAAATAAGTTGTAGAGACACAGTCAGAAGATTTATGGAAACACTGACACCAAATTGACAATGTTGTAGCCTAGAGTAATTTAAAACTTTCCCACTGCATGAGCATCTATTTCTGTCTCAGGTGCTGAACATTTTATCTTGGATGATACATGAATAATGCACTTATCTATAGATAATTACTTGTTTTAACATTATGTTATATTAGCTCATATTTTTGAGTTTTGTCCTGAACATACATCCTTGGACAAAATTAATGAAGAAAAAACTATCATCAAAAGCCTCTAGAATATAATGTTAAATTCATATTATTTCATGAAGTGAACATCAAGTCTTCAAAAAAAATTAGCATAATCTCAGCTAAATTAAAAAAATAATAAAAAGAAATAGTAGAAAACATTTTAACCTTTGAAACTTCAAGTTAGCATTTAAAAAAATATAGTTATAGGCAGAATATCTGAGAATGTTTTTTACTTCCAGCCAACCTTTTCTTTACGTAGTTCTTTGATAGTTTGTAAATCAAACGTCTTGTGTGTGCCTTTGTGTCATGATCATTTGTTTAATTAAAAAAAAGACATGATTTATAAGTTGACAACAAAAAGTTTTCAAATAAATCATGGGGGGTTAGTTCCCTTAAAAATCCATTTTTTTCAAATGTTTTTAGCACCTGTGCTACCAGTATCTACCAATGCTGATGTTTTGTTTTGTTTTTTTTTTTAACTTTTTTATATATTCTAACACGTTTTTAATAAGATTTTAATTTGTGACACTTTTAACATAAATTGTACTCTAGAAAGCTGTATGGAAATATACTGTATGGTGGTTAGAGAATATCAGGAGGAATCTGTCCTTTAACTTCTTAATAACTTTGGACTGACATTTAACTGCATTTGTGCTAAATCCCCTTTCTCCATCCTCAAGAGATTTTATCTTAATGACTAGTGCACAAATCAATTGAGTTTGTCTTCCGTGAAACCACTCTAACTTAAAAGAAATCCACATCACTTTGTTGCACAGTGCATCTCAACATCAACGTTTTAATTCTGTGGACATCTGTTGCTTTATTATGTGACTGAGCAGTAGGCTGATATTCTGGCTCCTAATTTCTAATTTTAAGTTTCTGTTTTCTTATTTGTCTATGAGCCAATTTTTAAACCACTTTTTAAAACACAAAACTGCCCTGCAGACAATTCTAACAAAATTTAAAAACTTGTATTTCTCTGAAAAATTACTGAGGGTTTTCGTAGGGTGTGACAGGAGATGGATGTCTTTTTGTTTAGTATATTTGACCAGGCCTTTTCCTTTCATCCCCCACTCCTGCCTCTAGTAAGCAATAATATAAAAAGAATAACTACATTTTTTTCATCTGTTAATTTTTTTCTTTTAAAAGGATGCAATTGTACCTATAGCAAATCCACATCTGTTTTTTTCCTTTTTGCGCCTCTCTGACTTAATACTCCACTGCACTGCCTTTTTAAACAACAGAGATTTTAGTTATACATTTTGTGGTCATGAACACACTTTCACCTAGGGAAATTTTCTGGAAGCTTAAGGAGAGTCTAAGATAATGAGAAAGCAAGTTAATTATTTGTAATCGATAAAGATCAATCAATTAGCCAACATTGACACCAGTTACACTCTAGTTACAGTGAAGGATGACTTAAAAATAAAAACTTTTCACTATTCTAAGCTGTAAAAATTAACAGACATGTTTTCAGAATCTAATATACTTCTACAGATCACATTTTGCTTTTCCAGTGTGTCAATACACACCGTGCCTCTCACTTGATGTTTCTTGGGCTCTGGTGACATCTCCTGTGGGATGAATTTGATTGGTCCCTTGATCTGCCTCCTGGACCTTTTGGTGCCATCAGGTAGCGTCTCCATGGCAATATCAGCCTCATCGCTGCTGGCCTGGTCACACTCAGAGCATTGCCTGATGAGAAGAACAGAGGAGAACAGAGCTCCTCTCAATGAACTGTATTGATTTTGTATTATCACAGGTCTAAATCTTTAGTCTTTACTGTAAAGAAACACAGACCCTCACAGCTTTTTCTAATCAAATGGTGCTTAACACAAATAACACAATGGGGCTTGGTCAAAAAAAGAAAATCAATATAACAATATGTGTGACTTTTTTTTGATAAAACACTGTTTTTTCCATCCAGTACTTGACACACACTGTTAGATGACTTTTACCGTTGATGAACAACAATTGCAAAAACCTTGAACAAAAAAAAAACTACTAAATCTTTTATAGACTTATGCTAACTATTCCCGTTTCTAGTATTCATACTTAGTTAAGCTAACCACTTCCTGACTCCTGCTCTGCATTGATCCTTTAACTGAAGGAGGGTTCGCTTTTTTTTTTTTGGCCTGATATGGAGTATGAAAACTTAAAATCTGACCCAATTACTTGATCTATTCTCATCAATGGATCATATAATCTACTTGTAGATTCTTCTTGTAGTGTTGCTCTTGAAATGTCAATGCCTTTATGCCTACCACTGTGGTCCAATCAGAAGTGTCCTGACAAACATTGGATTTATTCATTAAATCTCATGTGATTCAAAGCAGATTCCCAAAAGTCAAAAATTAGTTTTCTTAATGATGTTATGTCAACCTAACCAAAAAGCAGAACTCAAATTTGAGGGTAGTGAAACAATTGAGCAGCTTAAAATGTGCACATGGTGGAGCTGTCTTGTATCTCGGGACAACAGCAGTTTCAAGTGTCTTTGATTTTATTACTAAATAAGCAAATTGAAAGACAAATGTGAAAGACAATTGTAAAGGATGACAGTAGAACAAATGAAACCAACTAGCAAACACACTGCAGCAACACACAAATACATACACAACCAACTTAACTCAACTCTGAGGAGAAAAAAATAACTTTATGCTCACTCCAGGAACCTTTGGGAGGCAGTAGTATACTGAGTGGAGATGACAGTTATCCCTGTGCTTTGATGCAGATTACGGAATCCTACACGTTCTTTTATGGACAAGACGAATAACACTATCAGCATTTCAACTACAAAGTCAACAATTACTTTCAGTTCCTGAAAATGTTTAATCATTTTAGATTGTACATACCTCATCAATGGCTCGTGAATATTCAACTCCTTCAGATAATATTATTTAGTGCAAAAAGTCAAAGTAAGAAGTGGCCTTGCAATCAGTGAGGTGCTTTCCAAAAACAAAGCTTCTGCTTCCTCTGTATGCTGCACAAAAGACTACAGTGCCCTGTAGTCTCTGTAGCTTTTTTTTACATGCACAATGCTATGATTAGTTATGACTCTGCATCCCAAAAATTTAATCTTTTAAATGATTTCTAATTTTCAACAGGTAAACCAAGTTACTGGTTTAAACACGATGCTAAATTAATTACTTTATTCACAAGCAAATTGTGTCACACAAACACAAGCACGTTCTGTACATAAGCTTTCTCTCTCTCTCTCTTTCTCTCTCTTTCTCTCTCTCTCTCTTTCTTTACAACAGAAAACAGCCATATGATAAAGCTTCTCTCTTTTTGCCAAGCAACACAATATCTATGAAATGTGAAAAATAGACAAAAAAGCACTAAATCTCTTCTCAAGATAAGGACCTAAAGCAGTTGAGAGAAGTGAGTGTGACATTTTCACCATCTCAGCATCCTTCATCTGAAAATCCTGCTGCAACTGACTAGCCTCAAATGTCAGGACTAATATGAATAAACAAACTGTGGATCTTAATGTGTCACTTCTCCTTGTAGACTAAGATAGAACATTAAAAGTATTCCCACTTTATACTGACACAACGTAGATGCTATATTATGTTACTATCAACTCTGACTGTCAAATATAGTGATTTTGCTTTAAGGGTTATAACCCCATTTATGAAGTAATAGATAACCAGTATGTCATACATTTGATGACAGACGCACTACTTCCTCAACCTTGCCAAACTCTTACTGTAACTGAGACAGGACCATTTAATTGTTTGTTGAAAAGTTTCTTTAAGTTAGACTAATTTGGAGAACAAACTACAGTTGAAAGAGCCAACAGTGCAGAAGCCAGAGTGTGATATTCAAAACTGGGAGTGAATTCCTTTTAAATATATAACAAAAGCAGGACTTGCTTAGGACTTGTATAACATGGACTGTTGTATTTGCATACAGTGAGGCATGCACATGCAACAGCTGGTAGCTCTGTCAAACTTACTATGTTTTTTTCTGTTATACCCTGTTTTTTTTTTAAGCTGTATTGCTGAAACAGGTATTAAACTATAAGAGAAATATGCCTGTCAACACTGAAAAGGGACACAAGAGGTTTTGATCATCAGACAGGCCCAGCCTAGTCTGATGAGCATGAACTGATGAAGCTCCTTGGATAAGAGGCGAAACGTCTTCACAGACATATTACTGAGTCCAGTTGCCTTCGATTTATTTGCCCAGAATAACCATGACCTGGATGAATGAGAATATTCACAGATGTTTTGATTAAGGGTAGTAGACATTTAAGACTATATCTGTGGTACCTGCTGACCACCATGCTGAACCACCAGGTACTAACCCAGTACAAAATTTTATTTCATTTTTGCATCCCCTTTGCTTCAAAAGGATATATAAATTACTTTGTTTCTTGCTTTGTGTCTACAGAACAATATAAAGCACAATTAAATGCTCTTTGTATAAAAATGTATAGTTTTCTTAATTCTGTTCACGTGAACACTTTCTGCTGGTCACTGTCTTGCTGCTGAAAGTATTATGCCTTCAAACCCTCATGTTGCACTGCGTATTAAGAATTTACCAACTACACATCAGTCTAACAGAGTACTGCCTAATAGATTATATAATTGTAGCTATGATCTCCAGGTTTACAGTAGTAGCACAACACAAGCGTCTGTATGTATTTACATACTTTTTGCTGCATTCACAATTTAACCTCATTTATCACTACCTGCTCAAACATTGTCACAGCAGGAGCTCAATTGCTTCTTCAGCTGCACTATTCATTCACTGTAGTAAGCAATGAATGAACTTATTGTTCACATCTACAAATATATTCCTGTAAATGTGTCTTGAAAAGTGTTTCAATGTGAAGGCAGTGGCCTTTACCATCAAACAAGTACAGAAAATGAAGACAGTGCTGGACTCATCATTTGAAAAGGTCTGACTTAACAAAACCATTTCCAATATAAAATACTCAGCTGTAATTTGTTTTGGCTTGTGAGCAAAAGGAAAATTAAAAAAAAAGATGAACAGGTAAACTTGTGAAGTAGTTAAATGTTGGGCTTAAGTTTTTTGCAGTTTGGGCAAACTTAGGTCCAAATATATCTCTGAAGTTGATGTTCAGTTTAGCTGGTCCATTAGAAATACATGAGTTGTCTCGTTCTTATGTTATGCTTATAAAGAGTGATCAGGTTAAACCTTAAACTTTGAGGGGCATTTTTTGGCTGAATGTAGATAAGCAGGCTTTATAATAATGACAGAAGCATGTATCTGTTTTTGTATATAGCCAAAAGGTGAACCTGTACTTACTTTAATAATAGATACATCTTAATCATTTTTTTTTCCTTTCATAAAAAACATCTCCAGAATGTATGGGTATATCTGTCTCACTGAATTCAATCATTTGTTTGTTGATCATTGCCATCTTGGTTTTTGAAGCCTGAAGTGACCGTTTTTGAAAAAGAGGTCACCAGAGCAACCCCAAGTGCTACTCAGTTTATTCTTTGCTGTAGCTCTTTTTTGGCTTTGGCTGTTAGCTGATCAGTCTAACAAGAACAGGGGCTTGCAGAACTGGATGAGGGTTGGTGCTTATACCATAGGAAATAAATATAGTCTCCAATACCGACTAAAGCCAATTTGATGACTGGCACTATAATACTGCTATGAATTAAAGCATCTCAGACAAGGAGTCTTACTCTAGAGACTACGTGGACATTGCATGTGAGGACAAGAAAGCTGTCAAGAGGTAAAGTAGCAAGAAGCTGGTGGGGCATCACAGGAGGGATTTTCACATCTAACCCTTTGAATAAGACTATATTTCTGCAAATATCAGCTCCTTTTAAAGGCTAATGTGTCAGCCGACGCTTGTGCTAACTTGCTGGGTTATCATATAGTTAATATGTCATAGTTAATTCAACTGTGACGTTAATTTTTAATGCACCTCTTGTCAAGGAAAACTCAGGCTTACAACAAAATATATATATTTGAAAAATGAACAGTCTATTTTTTATAGTGTGAAATGCATAACAAGACATTTTTCATATTAAAACATACTAAAATTAACTTCCCTGAGCTGTCCACCATAATATTTTTTCTCCATTATCCCACTTGGCCAGTTAATCAGAATATTACAGGTCTCTTGTATAATTTCATTGGCTGGCAGCCAAAAAAGTAAAAGAACTTTTCAATATAATTCAATATTCATAATCACAGCAAAAATGGATGGAGAGAGGACAGTGAGAAAAAAAATATAATGGCATTTGTTTGAAAGATTTTTATTCCAGTCTTTACTCATAACAGACAGTAAGTAAATACTTACATTTTAATCCAATCAAAAAGTAAGGTGCATCATACTGTAGGGGTACCATTATTTTTTGGTTGTTGTTCTTATTTTTATCCTTTGTTTCATTTAAAGCTCTGCAACTGGCCACACACACCAGACCAGGAGGCTACGTCTATGCCTCTTTAAACAGTTTGTAATGATAAATATCTGTATTGTTGAAGTCATTTAAAGAATGAATTTGCACTGTTCCAAGACTCAAATTTGTATGCAGATATATATTTTAAAATAAAGTGCTGTAAGTTTGATCAAAATTATGCTAATCTTAAGTGCGGTTCATGTGGAATCTTGAAAATAAATGAAATGGAATGATGGTCACAAGGGTGAAAAAAAAGAAGACTACACCACATGGTTGCTGTCTCATCTTTTTACTTTTTAATCTTCTCTTTATAATAAATTATAATTTAAAGAAAGAAATTTAAAGTTTTTTTTTTAAACAAAAAGTTATTAATAGACTATAAATTATAATTAAAAGATGTAAATTTAAAGAGCAAGTCATATTAGGTAGGATTGAATTTTACAATCCTGTCCATCAAAATGACAACAAGAAAGTCTAACGCATAATGCATGATAAGAGGGTGTGCACTCTGAGGGATCTTGAACTGTGTAACCTTTATCATTCTCCAGCAGTCTGTGTTTGTGTCCGTTTCCTCAAGATTATCAAGCGATTCTTTGACCTTACACTTTGTTGTGCTTGTAACATCTCGGTGACAGCTACTGACATTAATTTACTCTAACGGTTTTCAGTTTTAAGATCCCATGCTATCAGTGTGTAATTTCATGTGTCCCTATACAGTATCTTTCTCATGTGTAGTTCCCAAATTCTCCCTGACCACCTTATGTCTCTATGTCTCTTACCAGTAGCTGTTCTTGGTCTTCTTGGGCATTCGTGTTAGCGGTGGCTCCAGGCAGCCCAGGTGGTAGTAGAGCTTGCAAGTATCACAAAGTACCAGCAGATGTTGGTCCTGGTTCTTCTTACAGATGCCACAGCTGCAGAAAAAAGTCAAATTACTCTGTGTAAGAAAAGGGTTGGTTGTCGTCATGTTTTATTGGCCATGAATCTTAAAAAAAGATAAAGATTTGGAGCGCAGTGGTAAGGTATATTATTTAGGCAAAAAAGTGGTGTCTGAGAAACTGTGTGATTAAAAAACACACAAGTAATCCCAAAAGGTCTAAAATTGATGGACATATGCATTAAAGCATGTTGTTTCTGCCCCTGGCATTTGATATTTACAACAACTGCATCCTGACTAGCTCTGCTCTGTTTTTTACTTTCATCTTTCATCTTTCCAATTTTTTCCCTTGCATCTCTCCAGACACTTTATATTCACCTGTAGAGGATTGCTGGCAGGCTGGATGACTTCCCTGGGGTTCCTCCCTCCTTCTTGCTGGGTTTCCTCTCTTTTGGGGCTTTCAGAACAGCTGGGGTGTTGAGTTTCTGAAAAGACATGGGCCACAAATGCTTTCATGTTACAGCTTTTAACAGAAACATTTCTTTTCACGTAGAGGAACACTTACAGTTCCTCTAAGTAACCCACAAAAATCATTGGGTAAACCACTTTTAACAACGTTTGTTCTGTGGGATTAGTCTAATATAAAATTGTTTACATCAAAGTTGGTGAATCTTTCAGAGTAAATTCAGAGAAGGTTGAGATAAAGCAACAAAAAAATATCTTAAACTTTAATGCAAATTGCTGAACTTTGTAGCACTTGAAATCAGAATAAATGCATCTCTAAGACTAACCAAATTCCAATTGTCCTTTTTTTTTTGCACACTTGCCTGGAGTGACAAAGTGAGAGATTAAATAATTTAAAATTGAATTTTATTAGGCTATAACATTTTTACATTTATTAAAAAATATGGTTTAAAAAATATATATATGAAAATCTGTTTTTGTTTAGTTAGCCAACTCATTTGTATCAAAATCTTTTACTGTACGGTAAGTAATTTAATTAAAATCAAAACAAAAACTACAGACTGAAAACATGGAATACAGACTCGCAGAATTACATTTATTAGTTACTTTTCTTTATGTAGACATTAACCACCACATAGCACTTTTCTTAAAAAAGGAAATGCATCACTTTTGATGATGACTCATCTGTTCCACCAATTTTTCCTTCATCTCTAACACAAGAACATCGGGAGTAAAGGTCAATGGATGAGTTTTAATACAAAACAAAGTTATAACTCGTGTATTCACTGCATGTCAAATTAATCAAAAAACACAAGGCCAAGTTGCTTCCTCAGTTACTGAATGGCCACTAGCTGAAAAGCAATGCTTCATTTAAAAGGCTACTTTTTAAGTCTACAGTGGACAGTGAGGGCAAAATGATATCAAGTTGTTAAGTTTTTAATGGGAGAATTCTCTGGTCTAGCTTAACTGAAAACACAAAAACACAGAATCTGTCAGAACTTTAACGAGTCATTCATCAAGGAGCCTGTTGTAATGCGACCAACACAATCTCAGGTTCAACTGTCTGTCCTCTACTCTGCTGCGTGTGTGTGTCTAGCTGGACAAGGCTTTCTAAAGGTCGTCTACATTTGGTTTTTCACAGTGTATAATTCATGAATGTTAAAATAGATTGTGCTTAGTGAGTTTATCAAAATAATAGACAGCCTGCAGATTTTTTAAGAAAAATAAAGTCAGTGATGGAAAATATTCAGTTAATGCTAACCGTAACTCTACCATGTGTTGCCTGCTTGTGCTGAAGCACTGTTCTCCTAAATGATGGGTAGAAACAAAAAGCTCCTCATGTAAAAAACTTAAGTTTTTCAGTGAAAAAATGTATTTGGTTACACATGTGCTTGACTCTCTCGACACCCAGGTTGGCAAAATATAGTGATTTGCAGAGCTCCTTGGAAAAATTGTCAACGATCTCTCCTTTTTTTTTAGTAGGAGAGAGTACAAAGCATTCAGCTGGCAGCTTTTAAGTGTTAGCTTGCACTGACTGTTGCCTTTAAAATATTTAATCCACACATTCTGATTTGATTAACTGTCAACAGTGCTTTTTTAAATGTCTTCTAACACAGAAAGAACCACAACAGGATTATGTTTTGATGAGCAGAATGCAGAAAATTTTATAAATTGGAAAACTTGAGCAAGAAAAACAAAACTGTCTTCATGGCTAAGTAAGTCATATGTCACAACACAGCAAATCTATTCTTTCTTAACCTTAATTGTCCAGATATTTGATACTTGACAAAGTCTCCATTCTTCAAAATAAACATGTAGTGTAAGTTTCTTTAATCTGCATGTGACCACCAGTGATGATTCCACTGAAGGGACCCAGAGACCCTTGTTGCCACAGTGGACACTAAAACATTGGTATGGTGAACAGTTGCTTGTCTTTATCATCTGTACTGTATACTACAGATCATTACGAATAATATCATTTCTGAATCCTCTTATAGGAAGAGAAGGGTCTTAATTTTCAAAAGTATTGAAAATCATACAGAGAGGATTTACTAATTCCATGGTATAGTATATATGGTTAAGAGTTTGATAATGTTCAATCCTGAAACTCTTAGACTTGATGTCCCAGATAAATAACAAAGCGTAATTCCGTTATTGCATAGCCTGATGTTTACAGACAGTTGATTGTCCAATGTGTGTTATTTTGGTTAATCAGGTTTAGGAAGAGTTCATGTTGTTATGAGAGCAAACTGTCACATTTTGTGCAGCCTAGCTGAATATTCTGTCTCTGAGCAAAATCATTCACAAATTAAGCACACCCACTACACCTCTGACAAGAAGTATATTGTAGGCTGGGGTTGCCAAGGACAGAGTAAGACTTATCGAACTGTAACACTTTATTGAACACCTACTTTGTGTTAGCTGAGAGTTTACTCTGTCCAAATAAAGTGTTAGTTAAATCAGAGCAGTAAAAGTTCCCTCACAGCAGAGTTGTAAAGAGAGGTGAAGGGAACCTGTTGTATGTGGTGGGTGAAAAGCAGCAGCAGACAGCCAGTTTATTCTTCCCAGCATCTCAGGTGCATTGCTGCCATGCAGGTTAATTAGAAAACTTATCTCGTAGGGACGGAGTCTGTCACTAAACAGACAAGGTTTCCCCTGAGGAAGTTCTAATCTGGGCACGCTCGCTCTGCCTGCAGCACCCAGGGAGCATCCCTGCAGGGAGGCCTGATAGATGGAGGGACAGGGTGACCAAGGCACAAGGGGCTGTTGGGGCTATCTCTTCAACCTGGACTGCAGTCTGCAGCTGACCACAAGTAAGCGTCTCTACTGCTGATATGGAGCAGTTTCAACATTGTTAACATGCTTTATCAGACAGATGAAGAAGCTTAAAGGTACAGATTATAGTGAGTGGAAACAGTATATACAGACAAGTTTTAAGCTGTCTCACTTCCTGTCACCTAGCTCTGTCCTCAGGGAAAACACATCAAAACATTACATTGCAGGAGCAAACCAGGCACTTTCTGTTGCTGAGAGCAGTTTCACCATATTTAATGCAAAGGTAAAAAATGTAGAAGTAATAGATAAATAAATAAATTCAGTAATAAATATATAAAGCTGTGGCACAAAGTGTCCTTTAAATAGCAACAGTTATGCATGCAGCCTGGTACCTCTCATAAACTAAGCTAATTTCTTTCTTTTACATCTGTTTTTTTTTTTGGCCTCATTGCTGTAACACGTTTGATCTATGAATACATTCATTTGCACTGGAAATGGAAGCCTGTGGTTTGGATTAGGAGCAGTGGATTTTTAAAACAACCACTGCCCACAGCATCTTCTGACCATTAGTGAGTCCAGCAGGATTGCCTCAGAAAGAAAAAGAAGTGAGCTGGAGTAAGAGCCATTAGCCCAGCTTGAACCTAAAACTGCTCTTAGCTCATGTATTGTAGCAGAGTAACAAAATTTGAATCAGGCTGGCCAAGCAACTAAAAATTGGAGACTGTTGTTTCTACATCTTTGCAGAGACCTGTCTCCACCACAACATCCTGGATTATGTTGTTTCACTCAACGGGTGGACTGAGTTCCAAGCCAACAGAGCGAGGGACTCCAGCAGAAAGAAGAAAGGCAGACTCTGTGTTTTGTATCAGTGATATTCATTGCTCGAATGCAGTCTAGGTTGCAGTGTTTTCAAGATGTTGAACTTTATGTGAGGATGATGACCATATAAATTTCTCTGTCTTGTTGCTGGTGTTTACATTCCTCCAGATGCAAACTGAAAAAAATCCATGTCAAAATTTTCTTCTGGTTGTAAATGTGTATATGTAATCTGTGCACAATTAATGTGTGCAGCATGTTGAACTAAAAATTTTTATTTTGTTGTTCAAACCTGTGTTTCACGAGGAATAAAAATGTCCATGTACTACAAAAATACACTGTATTGCCAAAGTATTCGCTCACCTGCCTTGACTTGCATATGAACTTATGTGACATCCCATTCTTAATCCATAGTAAAATATAGTAGTATAGTAAAGCCTCTGGCCATGGCTATCACTGAAGAGGAGTCATGATTAATAGATGATTCAACACTATGCGACTATATCTGCAGCCTACTACTAGTTTTAGTCTTATAGCATTTTTAGAGGCTGGTGGAAAATGTTTTCTGAATGTTTTCTTGTGAAGTTGCCAGGAGTGCAAAACTTCCAGGGGCATCAGGAACAAAAGCATGGAGTGTGTACTGGAAGAGGGATGAGAGTCCCTGTTGGGGACATCAATAATTTTTGCAAATGTACGGGCAGGATGACAAATTGGAGATGAAAACGTGGCAGATAGATGACACAAAAGCATGCAGAGCTGTGACTGATGTTGCTACTTAAACGGTGCGTGTTTATAATTAGGTGATTTATGGTGGTCATTGCAAAATCACCGCCAGTTTTCCTTCTAGTCCCTGTCCGTTCTTCTTCCTCTCCACAGTGTTAATATCATTTAACCATTTATCGTCAAGTTTTATACTCTCAACAATCATACTTTTATTAAGTTTTTTATGGATTTAGCCAGTGCCTCTAGAGAAGGACAGCTTTCTTCTAGTAGATGAAACAGACAGTCGAATAAAAGATTAAAAGTATCAACCATCTTCTTTTCTTAAAAAACTCAAGGTCTCTTTAAGGTTGCTTATGTCAATTTGAAAAGAGAGAAAAGTTTCACAAACAGATGCAGCTGCTACAGTGTAGAATCAAAAACCAATTCTTATATTCAGATTTTGCATCCTTTCATGAATATCAGATAAATACTACCCTAAAAAGACAAACTGTATAATAAATAGTAGACAGAGCCATTATGATTTTTTAAAGCCTCAGTTCAACCTCAGCATTATGGCTGTCCCCATCTTGGTCTTTTGGAACCTTGTTTGAACAAGAGATAGAAGCTGGTAAGGCAATGCATTGCTATGTCTCTGGCTAGTGTTTTTTCATTGAAGCTTAGCCTTGTCTTAAAGCACGCCCTGCTTTAACACCTATTTCACTCTGATGGGTCAATAATTTACAAAATAATCATTATGCCTCTTTGAAGAAGACTGAGACTATGGATTGAGACTTTAAACTATGCACGTTTACTAAGGTAATAAATCAAGGGAGAAAAAGGCTCAATTTGAAGGTTATATGCAATTGAACTACTATTACAACCAGTGGAATCATCATTGGTGCTCATATGCAAATTAAAAAAACTTACACATTGGGTTTATTTTTTAGAATAGAGACTATGTCAAGTTTCAAATATCTGGACAATTAAAGATAAGTTAAAACTGGATTTGCAGTGTTGTGACATATGACTTAACCACATTCAATCCTCTTAACCTATCAAGGGGATGATATAACTGGTTATGGTTAAATTTAGTTTGTTATTAAGTTGGTTGACACTTAAAGCATAACAATATCTGCAGATTTTAACCTTACTTTTTTGAGTAAAAGGATCAAAGAGTAGGTCTATTCAAGGGTAGCTTTGGGCTATATATGCTATCTCTTTGAGTTTCCAACCACCCATGTTCTTCCATGTGATAAATCTCAACTCATCGCTCTACTGTTGTATTTCATTTCATGTTAGCTATCACCGATTGCCCAAGCTGCTAACCTTAAATGCTTTGAAAATAAGCTCACTAACCATGCTTGCAAGTATCCTGGTCTACTATGCAGCCTCAACCTCTAATGCAAGGTGATCTTGCCTGCAATGTGTCCGAGCACTTACTAGCTGTTTGATTCAGAGTTACTTAGACATTCCTGCTGTTCTAGAATGTTAGAAAGCCTATATTTGCTGAAACACTTGCAAAAAATGTCAAATTTTGTTCATAAACTCAGTATTTAGTTTGTCTTTTGAACATCTCTCGAAACAAGGCAGTGCAAGGTGGTTGAACCCATTACAGAGGACCCTGACCTCTTTAGATACAAGTGCTCATTTAAGGTTAAAAAAAACACAATAACACCTATTTTCATGCAATTATACACTTTCGATAAAAAAAAAATCTGTACATTATACTTAATTTATTCCATATTATGCCAACAGATCTACCTAAATCTTAAAAACTTGATCTTAATTTAGCAACAGTGTATACGCTTGGGCCTTTTAAGTGAACATGGATGAAACTGGTGCCAATCTAAAAAAATGACATTATGAACACATATTTTCTGCAAAAGGAATTTGAAATATTAATTAGAATAAACTAAAAATAACCAAATAAAATATTGTAGTATTTTTATTGTAGAGCTGTTAAGTGGTTAGATAACATTTGGGGAGACTTCTAATAGAAATAGCAGAAAGTAGTGTTTGACAGATGCTGCTGTTTTATATCATATACACCTTCATATACACCTAATTGTCAACGTTTTTTGGAGCACTGTGTATTTTAACTAACACAATGACTTTAATTTTAAATTCAGTTTTTAGTTAGTTCCAAAAATAACAAAAAACTAAAGATCACAGTCTATTTACCTAGGATGCAGTTCACATTCATTATGTAACCCATCAGCATAACCCATCAGCCATAGGGGCACATCTTTGCAATTGGTTGCCATAGGAACGAGAAGTGGGAGACAGCTTTTACTTCCCCACATTCAGGTCTGATACATGGCAAGTGACAGGTCAATCAGTGCAAAATAAAAGGTTTTTATAAACAGCGGGGATATTACAGACTTCAGTATTAGCTCACTAGTGGCCATGTGGGCTGCTACTCACAATCTGAACAATCTGGACACAATCTCTATCACAAACCACTGCTGCGCTGGAAATCAATTAACAGTCTTTCACAAACTTTCTGAGCAACTAATCTGAATGTGGAGAAGCAGTAATAGTGATGGTACCTGGCCCAGGATCCCCCCAAGCAGAGTCCACATGGCTTGGCCTTCACTTCGAAGCTTTCCATTTACATTCAACAGTTCCTCCAGAGATTCGCAGAGCTGCAGGAAGGGAGACAATATGAGGCAAGGACACTTCAGTTTCTGCTCCGTTTTTTTGAATAGATACACACATGCATACACACACAAACTCAAACATTTGAAGTATGAATATAATACAAATTTCAACAGAAGCTGACTTTACACTGCAAAAAGTCTAATATTAAGTCATACAATTTATTGTATGTATTTTTATTTTTTATTTAAACAATTTTATATAATTCCATTTTTTATCTCAAAAATTTTAAATTAGGTTACTTAGATCTGGAGCAAAATCTAGAGGTTGCAGTTTTACTTCAGCTCTCTGTTGTTCACATAGGTTTACTGATTTGATACCCATTCAGGCAAAAAAAAACAACAACAACAACAAAAAAAAAAAAACATGAGCACAAACATTCCTGGTTTTCTACCAAGGCTATTTATAACAAGGCTATTTGATAAAAAACCTTCCCCCTTTCTTTGGTTTGATTGTCTCACAGTTACAGTGGTACGATGGAAGGGTCACAGACTGAGTTAAAATCCAACTGAGGATAACCGAGCCACATATATGTTACATTATTTATAGCTGCACCACTAAAGATGCAGGTGAGGCCTTGATTCAATTTAGCAGTTTGTGTAACTCTTTAATGTCAACACTTCATATGATCTACAGGATTCGAGCCTTGTGTCATAAGTAAACCTTGAACTGGGTTCTACAACTATTTATCAATCAGAGAACTATAATGAAATTCCTCCAAGGCCAAAGCCATGTTTGAGCAATTCTGGCAGTGCAATTAGCAACACACACTCCATTAATAACGCTTAACACACACGGTAGAGGACTAAACGCAACATTAACTCTTGTGACTTTTACTCTGCTATTGTATTCCCTTCCTCATGTTGACAGATGGGCAAGCAGCCTCTTTACAGAGGTGACATGTTTAAGGAGGGCTCAGACAAAGGAACACCAGGATTAGGGCTGCTACTAACAACTATTTGTATTATAAATCAATCTGCCTATTATTTTTACTATTAATTATTATTTTTGTTTTGCTTTTCAGTTACTCAGTCACTCATGCCAAAGTATCTACAAGACAGTGATAAAATGAAAATAAATTGATGATGGTGTTTTAAAAAAGTTATACAATAACCAGCTATAATTCACTCTTAGAAGGCCTTTATGTCTCACTGTTAACCAGAAATGTAAACCTCATGGTAGTGTGAGAGTGAAATTTAGAATTCAGTAGGATTTGTCCTCTGTGGACAATGTATATCTGTACAAAATCTTGTTGCAGTCTGTCCAGTATTGAGATATTAAAGGTCTATTTCACACATACACAGGTGTTTTCTTACAGCAAGCTAAAATAAACTCTTTCTACAATCCCAGGGGCTTTCCTTATTCTATGATTAACAGATTTTTTATTAATGCTGCCAACTGGATTGGAATCTCAATGATTTTGAATCATGCACATCAAACATGTTTGAATGCACATTTTAAATCCTAAAATGTAAAGGGAACAGCAATGAAATACTGGGTAGAACCCCCCCTATAACTAACGACAATGAGCGGACAAGGAGGTGTTATAACCCGGACAGTGCATGTCTAATAACATTACCTTGTAGCAGTAGCATGCAAAAAAAAAACCTTTTTTAGAACTTTTTATACTTTAAATAAAAAGTCAGTTCTTTTCTTTTTCCATGCAAAACACAGTTACACAAAGTACACAACAACAACCAGCCTGTAGTAATTGTAACAGTAGTAAATGTAAGATTGTTTTGAGCTAACATTTCAACAGGGTCCTAAGAGTGAAGAAAGCTGCAAATGTGCTATTAGATATCTTTCCAATAAAAAGAGAAAATACGAATGAAGAAAATACTCTAGAAATATTCATTAGAAAAAAGCAAAGCATGGTGAATTTATGGTGTTTACTCAAAAACTGTAATTTTAGCCCAAAGCACAGCATTGTAGAGCTGCTAGCATTGCTATAGACTCTGAGTCTTGACAGAGTTCTAAAGCCTATATTATTGATTTTAATTTTTAATTGTTACAGTTATAATAATTCTAATAAGTTTTACATTTAAAAGTGCCATTTTAGAAAATTAATTTCTGAAATTTATAAATCCAAAATAAGATCTAAATTCTCTGAGAGACAAATGAATAAATGACATTGTTGGTTGTGGCTGTCTTCAACAACCGCTACATGGCATATCTGCATCAGGTGTTTCTTGCTAAGGTGATAATTCTTAAATCGTGTGGTCTTTTTTTGACCTATTAATTGTGCTTGAATAATCTAATTTTTTCACTTATTACAATTTAATACCATAATTTTTGGTGCAAATGTGTTGCAGTACTCTTTTTGTACACTTCATGAACTGGCCTGTCCTCTGTAATGACCCATTTTTATTGTGAGTCTGGACTGTTGCTCCTCACCTTGTTGTACTCCACGTGCAGTTTTTCTTGTTCGCTCTCCAGCTTGTCTTTTAAGTTTTTCTGTTCAGAGATGTTGTCCTGGATCTGGATCATTCGCATGTTCCGCTCTGAATATCAATGGGACAAAAATCAATAGCACGATCACAATCTATATACAGGAAAAAAGCACATGAGAGAGTGCACTGATGGCAGATAGGCCCTCTGCTGCAGGCTAATGGAGTATGCTCTCAAGGTTACTGGCATGGCCCCTCTTACATCTGGCAACACAATCATTTATTTGGGGAGAGAGTGTCTTCACACAGCATTAGACACAACTTAACCACTCCAAACCACTCTGTAAAACAGTTCAAGATATACAGTATGGCAATAAAGTCAACGCTAAACCCTTTTAGCTTAGTTAGAGATAAGTTTAGCTCAGTTAATTTAAGTAGAGACTGAGAGCTTGTTACTTTGACATTTCATTTATGCAGTAATTGCATATGAATAAATAAAAGTGCACAGAGGATATAACCATTGTAGTAGCTGCAGATACCAGTCAGGTTTTAAGTTCAGTGTTTTTTCTCAGGCAGCTCTGAAGGACATTGTAGAAGAAAGAAAAGGAAATTGGTGCTGCTAATGTCATTGCTGATTTTTAAATACAGGCTGACAACGTCACAAAAGAAATGGAAAACAATGTCTTGTGGTTTTATACCAATGTAAACCTATTGGAAAAGTAGCCCAGTCATCGGTGTGAAGAAATTTATACATGCTTTTGTGCTGTACATGACATCAATCCCTCAGAATCTATTGAATTCCATGCAAATTTGTGCGCTTTAGACTATTACTCCTATGGCATCTTTTTTATTTATAGACATTAAAGCATCAGTGTTTCTTACTACTTCCAACTTCCAAAGTGCTGCTCAAATTCAGGACTAATCTGTAAAAAAATTTTGCCGTTATTTTAGAAATGGAGGTAGCTTTACCCACTATTAAACAAGAATAAATTGGTATAGAAGAATGTCAGGAAAATGTTTCAAGGTTCTCATCTGATTTTGAAATAGATAAATTGAATTTAGAAAAAAATTAGTTGTCAGTTTAACTTACTTCTTACAAGTGTCTGGGCATTTAGTCCTGCAAACTGTGAATAAAAAGGAATGCAACAACAAGTTAAATATGAGATTCCTTACCCAGGTAGTAATTGACAAAGTCTGCTGTGAGGGCAGGTTGTTTGTGTTTCCTGCGTCCATCCATGCTGGCATTGGCATCAGAGGTGTCTACAGGGAAAATGTCAGTGCTGATGCCCATCAGCTCCGCCTTCCTCATTAGCTTCCTGATGGCTGAGGCACTAGAGGTCAAAGGTCGTGGTAGCTTTTCTCGGGGCACCCAAGCTTGAGGTCGAGTGTTCCTGGACAGCTCTGCTTTTGCTCTGTACTGCTGCAGCCGTGTAGTGATCCGTGCCTGCAGATGGGACGAAAACATGTTCAAATACTCCCGCATTAAAGTTAATGAACCATCAGCAAGTTGCCAGTGGCCTCACAGTAATATTTAGCCTTAACTTTGCTTTAACAAGAATAAAAAAGATAACATGAAAACAAAATTTTCACCACTCTACTTGTGACGAAGCAAACGTCCAAACATGGGAATATTCTCATCTTGTCCTCATTGTAAATTCATGTAGGCATATTTGAATAGAGGTACAAATACACATGCACATGTATAACATTTTCTCTGCCAATAAGCTGTTGCAGCTGATTTGAATGAAAAAATTTTACCTGAGCTTCAGGTGTAAGCTGTTTCTCTCGTTCCTGCAGAGAGACCTTACAGTAAGACTGTAAGGCCAGATAATTCTTCCTTTTCCACTTCCTGTCAAAGCGGTCTGCATGCTGTTTGCAGTATGCAAAAAATGGATCAGCGATATCCTGAGGAAACAAAAAAGTGCATTTACAATTGCAATAATGTGTAAAGAATGAGAATTGCTGATAATGCTTTTTTGTGCCATTGAGTAGACTGAGCGGTTTGCTGAGAGTAGAATGCTCGCAGTGATGAAGAATTGCTTTGTACAATGAACAGTGGTTAATACAATTTTGGTTCATGTCAAAGATACCAAATTCCTAAAATCATTCAGTAAAATTAGGAGGGTGAGGGGAAACTTTTGCATATAATTATTGGACTGGATAATATTTAAAAATGTATTAATTATACTGGTCAGTATTCCTCACTGAGAAATGTCATATAAATGCAAATTCTGAACTCTGTACTTTAGTCCAAGACTTAAGTGGAGTCCATTCAAGTCCAATCAAAATTATGAGGCCAACTTGTATTAGCAGAGAACTCAGTAAACTATTGTGGCTGGCGTGTTCCCAGCTGGTTTGCTTGTAAACAGTTTTCCAAAAAACAAGCATCACTCTTCAAGACCAAAATGTATCCAAAGCCAGAAAAGTTATCTCATATATTTACAGTGTTGGGAGGGTTACTTTAAAATGTATTCCCCTACAGATTACTGATTACATGTCCTAAAATGTAATCTGTAATGTATTCCCTTGGATTACTC
>JAPZDV010000008.1:21366033-21384461 GCA_029814665.1 Acanthurus lineatus
TTTATTTCTTTTTTTGAAAATGTTCCGAACAGAGAGCCAAGTTTCTAACTGCAAAACAGAAGAATCTTCTAAATTTTATCCCTTTTTCTCAACAATCTTCAGCAAAGAATCCATAATAAAAGCCTCGTTCACATCCCAGAACACCATCCAACTAAACTTTGTTTTCAAAATAAGAGTTTCAGCCTCCAAATATCATTTATGTGCCACTGGTTTATTTCACTGACTTATTCTTACCAGATTATACCAATTTTTACTGACAGATACCACTGATAGTTAGTCACTGATTCTTCTTCCATTGGTGGTGCATTCCTACTTTTTAGTTGGCATGCGCACATGGTAATGGCATGTCCCTCATGTTTTACTGACAACCAGCACCTTCTCACATTACAAAATAAACAATTTTTTTCATCTTGCTTATTTTCCCTAAAAATGTTAGTTGTTATACATCAAAATACCAGAGTAAAATCCTTGTATGTAAAAACTTTCCTGGCAATGAACCTCAATTTAGAGATAACAAGTTTTACTCAAGATTTGTCACCTTTCAATGGAGTGCAAGAAGCACAAAAGCTACTACTGTGTTTGAAAGATGAACTGCACTGACAAAATGCCCGTCAAAGCAGCATACCAATTACAATCACAAAATGACACTTAAACAAGGGAGACACACCATCAGCTTAAATTGGGGAGGAGGATTATCCGCCACTCTTACACAGCTGACATGCCATTTAAGAGTGTCCCAAAGCTGCAACATCCATAAACATTAGTGGCATATGTCAGTAAGAATCAGTATATGATAGTGGGAAGAAGTGTTTTAGTAGGACATTGGTGACAGACTGTATTGTTTATGCGTGCAATATACCAGTGGAGGAGCAGGTATCATTAGTTAACAGTGACATAAAACAAAAACTCCACATCTGACCTAATTCAGAAAAGGTACTACAGCAACCATGTTTTGATCCCAGCATTTCTGATTTTCTGCTCTTTAGGCTTACTAAAATGAACTTGGTCTGTTTACAGAATCTTGTAGTAAACTAAAAGGTACATCTACCATCATCGAGGATGTACAAAAAATGTTACTTACATGTTCTACTATAACATACAGTTTTTGTGCCCCTTGAAGAAGCAGGTTATTATCTGTAACGTTAACGTAAATATGCAGCTCTGCTAAACTAAATCTTGAACAGCTCTCTTGGCAGCACTAACGTTATTTGTTTCAGATTCCGGTTTTGTTTATCATTATATTACTAACAGTCCTACAACTGATGTTTGTTTACTTTGTTAAATCTTTACACATTCATTGTAACTACAGTTAGTGGTGCCAACTGACACGTGAAACACTTCACTGGAATTTCTCCCAACAGCTTTGATAATAGGCACCATGATGCCAAAATTAGGCCAAATGAATAGGTCATGAACGCTCCTCACCTGCATGCTGCATTTGATAATAGCAAACTGTTAGCAAACAATAGCGCCGCAGCACCTCTGTGACACCAGTCCGCCAATGTTGTTAGAAGTATTGCTTTTCCGGTCATTACCGAAAAACACAAAGTCTCTATAAATGAGAAGTTTCAATGTGTATAGTAAAGTTAATTCTGTCGAAACGACCTCGCATTTTCCTGCAGTTGTTCCAATTTAACATCTGTGTCTGCTAAACCAGGTAGCTAACTGTCAGCTAACTGTGGCTAGTGTTAGCTGCACTCTTTCACGACAAAGTGCAGTATAATTGTATCCGTTTCCCACAGACAGAAGTATGATAATGACATTAAAGGATAGGGCTGTAGTTAGACTGACAATACCAGGAGAGGAAGAGTAAATAAAACAACATTAGCATGATTAGCAACACCGAGTGCTGACGATAGTCACAAAGCAAAGCTAGGCTAGCGGAGCTGCAAGTCAGCAGCAGTACGACCCAACAAACAGTCTTGTAAAACCGATGCACTGGCAAATCGAACTGAATTAAATCGTCTGAAAAAAAAGTGGAAAATGACAACGTGGAAGGCGGCACTCACTCTGTTTTGTAGTTCGTATTTACTACAACGAACGAGGCCGGTCCACCTTTAGCAGCATGTCATGTGGACAATGGAAAACAGCAGTGACGTAAAGACGTCTGGATGTTGTTGCCATGGGGACAGTTAGGCTTGAGGATTTTAACTAAGAGATAGAAATTAAATTAAAGAGAGAAATTTAAAAAAGAGGGGTGAATGATTTAATTTATAATGTCATTAATGTGTAAGCTTTTAGAGAGACCAATCTCAATTAGTCAATTTGTAAGGGCTGAACCCAGCACACTACTGCAAGCATCGTAGAGAAATACTTCTTTCCGGCAAAAAAAAAAAAAAAAAAAAAAAAATCTCCTAAGTGTATCGTTTCAATGATGGTAATGAAGAGAAACGTGTGTACAATGCTTCAAAATGTCTATATGTTAATAATAGCAAAGAAGGTTGTCAAGAATAGTTTTCTCCTAAAACCCATCTACAGCCAAAATACTCACTGATTTTGTGAATGGGAGGACTTAATATCAAGTAAAATTTAAAAAAAATTATCATAGTAAAAAACAACTCTGCTCTAACCACTGAGTAATGATTGGGCAGAACCACAGAGCGCACACTCCGTTGGTTTGTTGAAGTGATAAGCTTTACCGTTTAACAAAAAATGCTAGCTTCTTCAGCTTGCCCAACCCAGTGTGTGAAATTAGCTTAACTGTTGTTTTTCATTATAACCCGCACTGACGGTTATTTCCTGTCTCATTTCGTGACATTGTCCAAATCTTTAGAAAGGTAAAATAAGTAACACACCAAGTATTTTGTCCAAAAAAAAGAGGGAAATAAAACGTTTTTTCCAGACTACATAACTATTAATGAAAGCCCACAAGAGCCTATTACACATTAAGTTTTTTTAAATCTTAACAAAACCACTACAAAAACAATTTAGTTAATTTCTCTCCTACAGAACTATAGATTAGCTGCCATATTTTTATACTTTGAATGAAATTTTAGGTTTGTTAAATTAAAATGTCATAAAACTGAGTTTTAGCAATGGCTTAATAGTTTTTTTTCTATTTTCAAGCCACAAACTTTTGACGTTAATGTACCTTAATGCAACAACTTTAATGGATGTGTGTTAGGCACATGTTAGAATGTATTCAATAGCTACCTTATGTAACGTAAAATTTTAAGATTCAAAATGTGCACTGGAATTGAATAGCTAGATAAACAAATAAGCCAAGAGACTGTTACAAAAATGCAAAATTAAAAAAGGCAGCAGATATAGCACAACTATCAGCTAACATTATAGTGACTGCAAAACTTGAAAACTTATTATCTAAGTAAAAGCTGCCCAACCAGATTTCCTCTTACAACAGTTACACTGTTACTCTGTATGAGTAGCCTGAAGTGTGTTTACAGTATCCTAAGGAATCTTACCAGCACGAGCCACCAAACTGATCACAGAAACAAACTACTGCAACCCAGCACTTTTTTTTCCTAAACTATGTCTTTAGCAAAAAAATGTGTGCCACACAAAAATGTAAACAAAATAATACCAACACACGAATAGCAGATAAAAAAATAGATAAATAAGCACACAACAAAAATAAAAAGGTCTTGGCAGCTTTTTGACAAAAGAGTGGTACAGAATGTTTTGATTCTGTTTAAAAAGACATCTAGTAGATGTAATCACGTTCAATTTATTAGAAGGTAATGAACATTTAAAAGAATTATTTGCAAAGTGAGTTATGGGTCTTGTGTACCAGGCTACATTTATTCTGTTAAAATGTTTGGAACAAATTAATATAAAAATTGCCAAAATTGGTTTCGATTAGATTCTATTGACTGCAGAAAATGACCATAATTATTTTCCCACTGACTCCAGCTAGGTTCTGTTATATTTTTCAAGTTCTCTTTCTCAGTCAGTTTAATCATGCAGTATTAATGTTAGACTTTCTTTTGGATTTGTGAAAAAATGGTAAAGTGCCTTTAAAAAGGTGCAGTTGCACACACGTGCTTTGGCTCATACTCAAAATGAGCTTTGTTTCTATTGTCCTCCTTTGACTTTGCCAGTTTAGCAAACAAGAGACGATTAAAATAAATGAGCCTACATTGATCCTGATACATGGTAAGGGGAAGACTGATGGGGCAGGCAAGCAAAAGGGATGATTACAACTGTCCTCGCTTGATGACAAATGGCCCTGTATTGTGCTAGAAAGAGGTAGTTTTTTATCAGCTTGCATCAAAACACTTTGCAGATATCACAGTAGCCATCACTGTCATCATCACTATCAGCATTTTCATCATTCTCTATCCCGAACTGCTTTGGTCAACAGAGAGCCTCTGATTTTGCTAGATAGTGTTGGAGGAAATATGACTAGTGGTTGATCTGAAATCACATTTATAATATATGCGAGGTCAAGTGTACATTAGACAGAATTACACTCACTGAAATGCCATTTTTTTCTAAGCAAATCACAGTTTGTACAACTCCTTAGTGATACAAATGGATGTAGAGCAGTAAAATAAAAGCTCCAGTTTCAAACATCAGGTAAGATGACACATTTAACTTCCCAGTGTGGTTCTTGACCTCCTCTGGGACTCCTTATAGTATAATCATGAATAAGCATTATGTCAGAATAGCAACTTAAAAAGGAAAAATAAATCTGTCTGTTTTTTCCTTCCCTATGAATATAATAAGGCTTAACAAATGAAGGAAGCAGACACTTTAACCACCCAAGGAAAGCACTCTCTCCTGAGATCTCACTTAAAGGACAGCATGACAACTCTTCTCTCCCATCTGCAATGCTATCATCTTATCCCATCCCATGAGATTTAAGGACTTACAGCACATTTAAGCACACTTTTTAAATGAAAACTATAATCTCATGGAACACATCAATTCTGGTGATAGTATTGACATTATTGCCATATTTATAAAACCTGCATTTCATGGATTGAAAGACAGCTTAACTTAGAATCACCCATTTTGCTCAACATTTCATGACATTAGAGTTACACCCTTTATTCAGCGGTTGACAGCCCACCCTCCTAGCTTTCACCCTGTCCACAATTTTTCTTCAGTTGCCCTAGATTCAACTCTTCTTTGATAAACATGAGTTGGGAATCTTCACGAGCACTCGCACCTCTTCAATTAAAAAAAAAAAATCACTGAAAGATAGGGATTTCATAGAATTTTTACTAATAGTGTAGACCACCATGAAAACATCAAATTGACAAATTAATGTTGTAGACCAATTGTTAATCTATTTTTTGCAATTTTTTTGCATTGTATTTTTTGCATGGTGCCATAATATGACAATGCATGTACAGCAGATACGCAGCAGGAGGCACTGTGTATAGTTGTTAATAAATCGGAGTTGCCTTGCATGACTTTAACACTGTTCAGTGCAGGGCGCTAAAGCAGCTGACATGCGGAAAGATCAAGTGACTAAAAGAAACATGGGAGACTTTCAGAGACAATATCAGAGAGGAGACAACCACTTTTGGAGATGCATTTTGAATACAAAAGTCAGTAATGCCAGTAAAGATGGTTGTGTGCCATAGTTTCTGCCACCTCTCTCCAACAGCTACTTTGTTTCACTTTACAACAACCAGAATGTGAAAATATCTAGTCAATCATTTTGACACTCTTAAATGAGTGTAGAGAAGTTTATGTGGTGATCCCTCTGCATGTGTAACACTAAAATGTAAAACAAGGCATTACAAACCTTATTTTCAGTGCAGTTGCCAAACTTCGTCAGCCATTTTGTTATGAAATTTAGCTGATGATTTTATACATATGCATTTTTTTTATACCCTTGTTAACAGCCTCTTAGAGCTTCATTAAATACTCTACCTGAATGTATCCACTGATGGAAATAACAAATTGAACAAACAAATTGCTATTTCAATTTGTTATTTTGATAATTGGACAAATAAGTGACACATTTTTAAATGGTGAATCAAAACAAATCTATTCCTGGCCTCAACAAAGTGACTATTTTTCCACCTCATCAACCCCAATCAATGTTATCAAAGTGTTCAAGAGGCTTAATGTTAACCACTGATTGAAAACAGGATGTGAATTCCAGTCTTTGGTGTCAAAGTCCTGAACTACATAAACCTTACCTAGACTAAAATATGATAATCCAGATAGCAATTATTTTTCTTTCGAAATGTATTAAGCAAAATGATTCTATGATATATAAAATTCTTGTTTAAAACAAAAGCACTGCCTAATGTCTTTACCCTGTGTGACTTTTTAGTTGAATGGACCATCAAAGCAAACATAATTTTGGAAGAACTGACAGGTCAGGTCAAATGGAAGAAAGTTTAATTATCTCATCCTTCAGTAAGCAATAAAATATCAATTCAAATGTACAAGCTTAAAATACAACAGTATCTATTACGCTGTATGCTTATTGGTTTAAAAAAATACTAATACAGTATGTTTAGTTTAAAAATCCCATCCTAAATGGATAGACACATGGATTCAACTGTTTATTTAGTACTGTATACATTCAAAATGATCATCAATCCCTTAGTCTTTTGAAATGTGGCAGATGAGAAAACTATATGGTGGCAACTTCAGTGAAGTTTGATTTAAGAGGAGCAGAAGGAAAGGCTGCGCAGGCTCAGTACAGAGTGGGATCTTGAGAAAGTGTCCTAGTATAGATATCATTCAGCCTGATGAACCAGAAGACAGAAGCAATTACATTGAGAGCAAGAATAACACAGGGTTTAAGAAATAAAAACATTACTATAAGGACGCACCATGACAAGTAAGGTTTAAAACCTCATTTGAAGAGGAGTAATTGTGTTGAATGTTATTTATGAGTCCAGAGGTAAAATGTACCAAAATGTCTGTGTTGATCTACAGCCTCGCTCCATCTTAAGATTTTGCATTTAAATTGGAATATTTGTCCGTTCGTGTGGTGTAAATCATGTGACACCTTGTTCCTCATTTATCTTTCATGAGGCTGCTTTTACATTTCATTCTAGGCTTACATCTGGAGAAAGTGAATTGTATTATTAGCCCACTGGCAATACCCGACAGTGTACTGCTATGAAATATTTACTGGCAACCAATTATCTCTGAGGCATGCAGAACAAATTATATTTAAAGAAGTGTCATTTACAGCTGTCACTAAAATACATCTGATAACGCAATTTGATAAACACAGGACAAAATACTTCGCTCTTGGCACAGAGAGACTCCCTTTGGTCTGCCAAGGGTTTCAGTGTCATGAAGATGCTAATGGAGTAGTTTTAGTTCAATTAATTCTTAAAGTGTGTGTTAAGTTTACTTTTTTGTATAAATCCTTGTTTCATTGTTTCCTGTTTTATTTTGGTAAATCGTGTTCTGTCTTGATACCCATGTCCTGTAAAGTTTCCTTCCTTTTGTAATTACCCGCCCTTCCCTTATGTGTTTCACCTGTGTTGATTGCCCCACCTTTGTCTCATCATCCTAGTGTGTATATAGGCTCTGTGTTTCCCCTTTGTCTTTGTCGGATAGACTGTTATGCTGTGTCGTGCAATGCCCTGCCCTGTCCTGTCGTCTGTTGCTACTCTCTGTGCTTTCGTCAGCCCTTGGTCCTGTCTCTGGTCCAGATCTCCCTGTGTCTTTGGTTTGTAGCATTCGAGTTATTTTGTTTTCTTTGATTTTGTCTGTTTTGTTTGACTTTGCATTTTGTTTAATTTTTGTATTATCAGCTTGTTTCTTAATAAAGCTTGCTTTTTGTTAAATCCCTGGATATTGTCTGCATTTGGGTCCTTAATCTTGTAATTCCTGACGTTAAGGAGCCTTTGTGAAAGAGGGTTCTTATTAAAAAAAAAAAAAAAAAAAGTAAGCATTATAACTAGTACCTTTTTACTCTAAAATTTACCTTAAGTTAGTTCAGGCTCAAATTATCCAGGGTCATGGAGAAGATTTTTATTTCTGTGCACTGAGTGAAGAAATAGCAGTAGGTTATGGTTGACCTAGCTTAGAAAGAGAACATATTACTTTAAGTGAACACTGTCTTCTGTGACTCCAAGTGACTGTAAGTCAAAAGTTACCTAGTTGAATGGGAGGTAGTATTTAAAAACAGGAAGTAAATGAAAACTACAAATGAAATGACTAGTAAATGAAAACTACAAATGAAATGACTAGTAAATGAAAACATCTATCTATCTATCTATCTATCTATCTCTCTATCTATCTCAGTTTGTCTGTTTCTGCACCCTTTCCCTAATGCTGCCTGAGGTGTGGACTGTAAAGGGAGATTAATGGGCTAATAGGTATGTTGAGTTAAGCCTGAGTTACAGAAGCAGCTCTCTTTTAACCTAGCCATATTACCAAAAATATACCATATCTGTGAACCAGGTTGCATTTCAAGTTTTGGCTGAAAATGACCGACAGCATCTTTCATCAGTCAGCTCCACTGGAAGTAGGAATTCTTTTTAATCAATCAACAGGCATTACAGAGTCTAAAATAAGGGACTATGTCATAAATGCAAAGTTGCTGATCATTGAATTACATTAGTAAAACCACTGTATGAAGCTCTGCAGTTACAGTGGTGCTCATAACAGTTGGGAACCTCTTTCAGTGATGCAAAAAATCTGAGCAAGAATGTTTATTTCATTTGCTGTTCTTGCTCTGACTGAATCACTGTTTTTAGTGCCCCGTCAATTTGCCCACACTGGAAAAAATTAGAGGCCTCTTTAAAATTACAACATACATTAAAATTTCACCACTTTACTAATCAGTATCACTGTAGCTAAATACGAAATATGATGTAAACATCAGTTATATCTGACTGGGTCTTTAAGTTTTGTTGAGCCAACTCACACACAGGAAGCCTGATTTGTTGAACTTGCTACACCCCTCTGTGCACCTCATCATCCCAGGTTGTTTTCACATTTTTTCCTTAGTTTTTGGATCATCTTTTTCTGCACCTACAGTTTAGTTTTTATCAGTTTATTCTGCCAATACTTGCTTTTTGTTGCGTTTACCTCGTGCCTTCATTTATGGGTCCTGTTTTTTAAACCTGACAATCATTAAAGATTAACAATTAAGATTATATATGTTTAAGTGAGCATATTTGTTGATTGTTGGCCAGTTGGCCAATTTGTGATGATGATAAATGCACTAACACAGTGCAAAAATAGCATAAGTTGAGTCAATAAAATCAACTTTCTCAGCCACCAAGTTAGTGGTTTCAGATATATATTTGAAGCATTAGCCACTATAAGTTACTGGTTTTAGCAGAAAAAATAAAGCTGTAGCATTAAGACCACTAAGTTTACTGAGTGTTTTTTTGTTGCTTGTAAGCTTACTTTTTATTTCAAGAGAACACATTTTTTATTTTTGTTAAAAAATGAGAGTCCCTCTAAATATGTGTGAAAAACATCAAATCTCACATATGTTGTACAGAATGTAAAAATATGGCACCAGCAGTAAAAAACCCCCATAAAACTCAAGTGCAATTGATAAGAGAGTAAGGTTATGTTTATAACTTGCTGTCACACATGAAATTGATAATTGTCACAGCTTGATGGAAGTTGCTGTTACATACCAAACGGCCTAGGTGTACAAGTATTACTTTCCAGAAGACAGCAAAATTAAAAGATTGCAGCATGTGATGATTCTTTAATAATATTCTGTGCTCCTTCACAGCATTTGTGATTTATATCTGAGATCGAGGGTAGTGATGAAACAGTATTGCACTTAGAGGGCTTCATTATGTGCTATGCATCCGCATGCTGTATCTGAAATATGTTTTTTGTGATCAACATGTTTTTATTTTTAACAATAAAAAATCCTAATTTAGTCCAGCAGCAGTACATTTATCATTAATAAACCTTTGATAAAGGATGAGACAGGTCATCCAGGTTTCAAATGGCTATCAGACATATCTAGGATAAATAATCAAAATTGAGGCTCTTATTTTTTTGCATGGAAAATATTATTTATCTGACATGAATACAGAATAAATGTTATTGCAGTTCATAATGGTCTTGTTCTGTACATGTTAAAAACAGATAACTCTATTCATTACTTATTTTAAGAAAAAAATCTGTTTTACAAACATTGTTACTTTGTATAAGAGTTGATCTTTTTTATTAGATAGACATGAACACTTAACAGACATGCTACAGGAGGAAATTTTATACTGTTATGTTACTATTAAAGGAAAGAAAAAACTCAGTCCAGCTAATGGCTATGTACCACTCTCTTTGTGAATGGAATTTGTTTCCAAGACATATTACACAAGACAACAATAATAAAAAAAACAATAACAATTGAACTTGGAATTTTATTCAAACAGCATCTGAAGACTTAGAGTTTTAAACAATTGTGCAAATACATGATAATAGGCTGATAAGAGTTTTGAACAAAATATAAATGATTGTTTAATTGTGTCAGTATATCATGTGACTGTATGCTTTGGCGATACTGAGGTGAAATAGAACAGATATTTGATATGCAATGAGTAAAAAGAGAGAGGGGTAGTTCTTTTATTTGTCTCTTAAATGTGGTTGGTAAATGAACTACTTATATGTGCTTTAAGCATTTAAATAGCATAAGAATATTAGAGTTATTGGAAATGTACAGCATGTGATGTGGATGAACGAATATATCTGTATTTGAACATAACGGTCATAGATATTTATTGGATTGCTCATAACTATGAGAATGAGAGCTACCTGGTTGGGTAGCTAATTGTATTTAATGTGGTAACAGTGTAGAAGTATCGTATTGAAAGAAATGTAGTATAAGGCATGTTATTAATGTTTTTACTGTTGGATAACTAAAGTGACTGTGTTCAACAAATAATGTCACTTATTACAATTGTAAGATTATCGGTAATTGTAAAAGACTTATTTCAAGGACCCTAATGATACTCTCCACATATGAAACCACTGTATGTTTAGTTTAAGTGTAAGTTTCAAGTATAACACGAGTAAAACACACAAGTTTTATTTCATTTGTGTTATTTCATTTTATTTTGTGGTATTTTCTTAAAAATTGTACCTCAAGTCTTTATGTTTGGACCAGAAGAAAACTGAGAGGCAAGTTCTTCACGCAGCATTAAGGCTGTGAATTTTATATTTTGCATTTTTACTGAAAGAAACACATTACTTCTCTGTCTTATCTTTTACTAAAATCAGTACTAACAGCAGTTTAAGTATACTTAATGCTCCCCAAATAAAAGAGAGATAAATGATTTTAAACCCTAAAGATGTAGCTGATTGTCCTTTTTTAGACTTGAGTTATGTCAGCAGGCATATTTTCAGCCTGCAAACAGCTCCAACACTCTTAAGCATTAAAGTAGTGCAATGTTGTCTCAAGTCAAAAAATACAGAAAAAGTTAAGATAAAAAGGTAGTCAAACACTGCACCTACCACTTTTGCTTGTTAAGCTTACTGGTTTGAACAAGAGGCAACGGGCAAAAGACAGTAATTAAATAAGACTAGAAAAAAATCAACCTAAATAAGGCTGAGAGTACCAAATTTAGGATTTTTTAAAGTATTTCTCATTTAAATGTTCCATTGAGAATTATGCAAGCCACTCCTGCAGTAAACAAAAAATGCTTTCTGTATGCCATCTAAAACTGTAGTAATGAGACTGCTATGAGGTAAAACTGACCTTTGCTGCAGGAGACAGACGTCGCTGTCATCTGTCTTTAGTCTTCTTTCATGGTATTGCATAAAGTGACCTTTCTTTTCTCTCTTTGTTAGCATGGTTAAGGATGCAGTTATCTTATTTGAATACACTTTTTTGGGAACTGTTTGTTTTAGCAGCAAGCTATGTCTGGTCTAATGATCCATGCAGTGTAAACGTAGAAGTTTTAGGTCTTGCTAAAAAAGCTCATTATTAACATGTAATCAGCATTACCACAATGTACAAGATAAATAAAAATAAAAACACTGTATCTGTCCAGGTTAAGGAGCATCCTGCTCTCATTTTGATCAAAGTTTATGCTCTCATTTGGCTAATTTACTGACAGTTTGAAAATTCTGACTCACTACTGAGGGTCCCAATCTTAAACTGGTCCCCTTTGCAGAACAGGAATCATAGCCTTTGGGGGATTTTTGTCAGCTGTCTTTCAAAAGATAGATTATCACAAAACACAGTGACACACACACAATCAATCACACAAACACATACACGGCACAAGTATAAGCGAGGTTAATAGATGTCATGGAAACTCAATTCATTAGCCCTGGTACCTTGACACCATGTTACTGGGCTGTGAGTGTACTCCTCTCAGTGCAGCAGGAGATCCAATCGTTTCCAGATAAGCTTTCAGCTCTGCCACTTTGTATGTTATGTTGTTTCATTCATGTTTAAAGAGTGCCTCTATTGGAGATGCTTTCAGAAAATGCAGATGGCATGTGTCTGACAACTTCTGAATTTCTTTAAAAGGCACAACTATTTATAAAACTTCCAGGCACACTCTCCTTGGCGATTTAGACACAGCCTCCATTTCTCTGATGGATTGGCTGTCATATTCCGACAGTGCAGTACTTTTTCCACTTTATAGACATCTCTGTGCTCCTGACTGTGCATTGCAAGACGTAGTTTTTCTCCCTTATCGTTACACTGCTGTTTCCAGCCCTCTCATGTAAACAAACAAGCAGCACAACTGAATAATTATGACTTTGGATTGTTTCACTCAGGTGAAGGAGCTTATATGTCATGTACTGTAAGGTAACCATCATCACTTAATACCTTATCAGGAAGGTGATATTTTATTTGATTTTATTTGCATTACTTTTGTATATTAGTATGCCAGAATTTCCATAAAGTATACATGTCCTTTTATTTATATTTTTAAGCAGTAAATGAGATCACAACAAAAAGGAAACAGTTTAGTGACGATATCTTTAATGGGTCAGTTTGAAAACAGAGAGTAGGTTAAAGGTTAAAATTAGATTTAGACGGAAATTAAGAAAAGGACTGAAATAATTAAATGCTTCCAGCTTTACAGCTTTCCCAGTATTGTGCTATTGTACAGTTGAAAAATTAATTGCACCTTTTCTTTATTAACAGGAAGCTATGCCTCTGTCTAATAGCATTTTTTAGTGTACCACCCTTTTATGTCCCAACCTGTAAACCTGCCTTCACTAACCTTTTAAATGTTTGCACTGTAAGAGCAAAAAAATATACATGTAGCCATGCTCGTTTCCACCAATAACAGAGCTAATCAAACTACATTTGAGCATTTATCAGGAATTGATACTGAATACAGGTTTCATATAAGTCACTACTAGTATTTGATCGCATTACAATAAGGACAATAACAACAACAACAACAATAGTATCCCTTGGCAGTTTTCTCCACTTCAAAATTATCAACTAGTATCAACATACAGTGCAAATGGGGAAGGCAGTGTGGCTTTTCAGTGTTAAAAACTGATGGGTTGCAAGAATCTGGAGATTTTTAGGTCTAATTAGCCTGTTTTTAGCTTGTTTTTTGTTTCTATTTATAATCCTATTTATATTAGCCTATATTTTGTAAATAGAATCCTGTTCACACAGCCAGGATTGTGAAAATGCTGACTCATGAGTTCTATTCCTGCCGGGGGGATTGGGGGCTTGGTCTCCTGACAAAAATTAAAAACGACATTGGACATTTATGCAGTATAATTCATTTTTAGGGTAAAATCAGTTAGAAAATGATGTCAGGGCCAACACTTTGCTGAATACTGGTCTAAAATTTAACACAAAAGAAGTCACAAATGTGCCAAAAGTCACAATTTTCAAATGACTGACGACATATATATATATGGCTTTTAGTAATATGAGATTGTAAAAAAGACACATGGACTTATAATTAATACTTTTAAATAATTAAATTAGATGTAGCTTCTTCAAATTTGATCTCTTTTTGTTTTAATATTTTTTAGCTTCATTGGTTAAAACATGTTTGACCTAAAAGGAAGAGCTGGGTTTGAATTAAAAGCAGCAGATTTTTGAGATGTTCACTGCCCATAACACCTCTGGACCACACAGCCAGACAAGCTGGACTGCTCCAGGAAGAGGAGAGAAAGATCTGTGATAAGAGCCTTTACCCAGCCTGGTGTCAGGACTGCTCCTGGTAACTACTTAACTTGCAACCTTGTAACCTTGTAAATATATGTCAGTACACAAGCCCTTTAAAATTAAGAATAAAATGTTGTGATTGTTATTTGCATAATAGAGAGGAGGTGTTTCTTATCAATCCATGAATCACTGTGATACATGTGTATTGCTGAATCATTTTAGTTAACATTACTGGACAAACATTAATCTATATGTTTATCATGTCCTGTATATTTCCTGTCCACAGAGACACGGATGTAAACTTTAAATCTTAGAGCAGAAACTACTGTTTGACTCTGTTTGCAAAAGTTTGGACATAAAATATTGTGAAAAAATATGGGTAAACAGTTAATGCAGTTGCTGTTTCTGTTCTTTTGGTGTAAATACAGCCCCATCACCCATGGAGTGACTAGAATGACTGACTGTGCTGTGTGTGTGCAGCTCAGGACATGTATGTCACTTATGTAACAAGTCACACACATAGAGCTGTTTAGCTTTGCTGGTGAAACCGTTGTTCACAAAACACCGCACTGCTAAGTAAAAATAACAGTTCATCACTTTATTTGATCATTTTGAGAAATATATGTTTATCAAAACATTTCAAAATACCCAGAAAAAATGAGCCTGAGGATCATTAGATATGCATATATTCTAACCTACAGTAAATAATATTTTGTGGTCCTTATAAGATGCTTTGGTAAATTTGCCAGTGTAAATCACTGCTCCTCACCATCACCCCCCTACCGCCATGAGACATGAGATTTTATAAAAAAATGAATTACTCTATTGTGTAAAATGGAGAACTGAAAAACTACTATTTGGTTTAACCAGCTTGTATTGACCCCTTTATTGCCCTGGATTCATGACAAGCAAGAGAAAATAAACAATATCAGTACCTTTTATTCAACTGTTCTCTGTCCTGCAACTGCTTATGTCAGAGGCTTACTAAAAAGCACATAAAAAGACACAGTTTAACACAAAAAGGAACATAGCATTGCTTAAAAGGAGCTTAAAAGGCCAGGTTATGGAAAGCTCCTGCTCATGGAAGGGCTACTAATACTCTTTTAATCTGAATGTCCTCCCTCATCTGCAACAACAGCCATGTCCGAACAAATTATATAGTTTTAAACAGAATCATAAATACACTGAAAAAAAAGAAAGTTCTATTTACGCTCCAAAATCTCTGTGCTTAAGCTGCTGAGTTACTTGTCTTTCATCCAATATCAACTTTGAAAAATACTTCAGTGTTGAATGTAGCATAAAAGGTTAGAGGTTGTGGTAGAAATATAACTCATGTCCTCACAAGAATAATTATAAAAATGAGAGTGTGTATGTCCACGCGTGATTTTTACATGTGAGCGTCTGACCTCGTGGACATTGTCTTCCTGGAAAATCTGGTCCCTCCAGCAGGCCTGCGTGTGAGCAGCAGCTTATCAGCTCCGACCAGAGTTGCCCTCACTCCCAACCACCTCCATTGCCTGAGAGGAAAATAAATTGCACCCATGCAGTTAATAAGAATAAAAAATATATTGCGACAGAGTCTCACACAACTATTACAAATACTGCATAGAGACGAGGCTGGCGGGGGGAGTGTGTGTGTGTGTGTGCGTGTGTGTGTGCGTGCTTGTGTGTGTGCTTCGACAGGAACTCCTTGGCATAGTAAGACATCTCCCAGTGTCAGAGGGGGGTCTGACCTGCTTCTCATGATGAACAGCCAAGGTGGTTTTCGCCCTCCTCCACAAAGCCAAACAAACATTTATTTCCTTCGCATTACACCACCAGTGTCATGGATGCATATTGAATTCCTGACAACACCGTGACGATGTCTGTGGAAGGTAATTACATATTGAATGTTCTTTTTCTTCATTCAGCTCCTGGAGGGGAAAATCCATCTGTTGCACCCACAGATTGTATGGAGAAATCATGTTTCCTCAAGCCCTCAAACACAGCCATTTACATCGACATCAAAACAGGTAGAGCAGTGTGCGATATCTGCACCATGGTAAATTAACTTTTGGCATTGCTGCACGTGATACATTTCCTGTGAGAATGTTCCATTATACAGTGCTGAAAAAAGAAAACACTGAGTTCTTCCTACAAATATGATTTAATAGAAAGATGTTGTGTTGGTTTACAGTATTTTTTTCCTCTCTGAGAACTGCCTGGTAACATAGTGCCTTTTTGTTATGGGCTTCTCAGTGCATTGTGGAGATAGGCAGAAAATGAGCAGAGGAGGAGAATAAAAGCAGAACACGAGCTGGATTTTGTGCCATTAAAAGGACACCCAGGTAAACACGGTATCAGTGTGCTCCACTCTGTAACACAAAAGAACATTGTAAGAGTGGAAACTGAGGCACTTCCACTCTGTAGTCATTATTAAAGCCATTGTAATAAAAATGTCTATTTGTCTTTGTTTTTTGAACAAAACCGTTAGTCTCTATAGTGAATACAATATTTTGTGCAGTTATGATGGTTCCAAACCTGGTGACCTCACCCTGAATAGACCTGTTCCTAAAGATGTACACAGTCCACTGTTCAAACTTAGAACTCTCCTGTTCAATTTGGCCCATTTTTTTTGGTAGTACCTAGCAACCTCTTTACCTGTACCTCCTGTCTTTTAAATAGAGTCTGCATTATTTCCAAGGGGATTCGATCTCATGTTGCTGTGGATCTTCTGACTGTCTGTCTTCACTAAGTGAGGGAGAGCAGCAACATTTCAGTCAACCAATCATTACTTGGACAATATAATGGATGAGCTGTGAATATGCATAACCAATGACCAATGACCAATGTTTGTCTGAGAAACTTCTTGTTTTCATTGTAATTTTTTTAACATGACTATTTAAAACAGTTTTCTCAACATACAGAGTTTAACAGTGATTAGCCATGGTAATTCTACAGTGCACACAACAACCTGCATGAAATGTTTTACAAATAAAATGTAGGATTTAGATAAATATTATATAGAAGAGATATAGAGGCAGCTTATATTTAAGGTTAAGTTTGACATTATTCTTAACTTTTATTTTTAAAAAATAATGTATAGGCCTATATGTTTATTGTTCCATGAGGATTATATATGCACATTTGTATATGAGACAAGGTTGTTAAAAGTTTTAAGGCAGTGAAACCCTGACACGTTCGCTGTACCAACCAGTTGTTCAGTGAGCGGCATCAGCTGCAAATTGTTGTTTTAACATTTAGAGAGCCAGCCTGCAATGTAACCTTTTCCCTTGTTTCTAGTCTGTATTCTAAGGTAGGCTAACCAAATCTTAACCTTGGCTCTATACCTAACATATAGACATGAGACTGTTATTGATCTTTCTATTTCACCTTTGCAAAGAAAGTAAAATTGCAAGATGTTTAAGCAGTAATTTAAAGGGACAGCTAGTATTTTCAGATATGGAAGTGAAAATTGACAACACTTTTATCTCTTTGCATCCAGTAGCCTATAGCAAAAAGAATAGCTTCATCGTGTCTTTAGAGTTTGGAGTTGATGGATGGAGTATTTTTTCACCTATGCATATTTGGTTTAGCCAGGCTGATATTAGGCTCTATATTATAAAGACTGTATTCAAATGTTTTTTTTTTTTCCAAATTTTCTGTCTTTTTTTAAATTCACCTGTCAACAGTGTTTTCTTGTCATCTCTCCCCAAAACCTTGTGTGTCATTCAGTCCTTTACCCTCCTGGGCAGCACCCTGAGGACCCTGCTAAACCTCTGCTGTGTCTACACCTCTGTCAGACTGTGGAAATAGAGCTTTTGTTCTCTGATGTAAGATTCTTAGCTTCAGCCTGTGGGATTAGTATGGGTTATTCACTGCCTTGGCAGGGGCAGTCTTTGGTCTGCACGAGTCTCACAGCGGCTGCAGTGTCACACTGCTTTGGATGAGGGAGGGAGGCCAGAGTGCAGGTATAGACTGGTTCCTGGAATGTGCCACAGACTCAACTGCTATTTCAACAAGGGACTTAGCTACAATTGGGGATACTGAGGGCATGTCCTCAATTGTATTCCAGGGACATGGGAGGTTTTCATGACCTGAAGCGGAGTCTGAAGTCTTCTTTTTTCCGCACATTTGATTGTTCTCGGTAAAAAAAAAAAAATCCTGACAATTTCGGGAGGGTCTGGAACTAAGATAAAATAGATTTAACGGTAAAATAATGCAAAAAAAAAAATGTGGTGAATGACTTGTACATGGAGACTGCAGATGACTTTCTTCAGGCTCTCCCTGTATTTAAATATTTTGACTTATGGATGTTAGAAGTAATTTACACTTATGGCACATTTTGGCAGTCTTTATGAGATGACAAAAAACAACAACATACAATAATAATATTAACAACAACAACAACAACAACAACAATAATAAT